>VXBZ01005662.1:358985-399448 GCA_013399135.1 Heliornis fulica | reverse complement strand
CCCCCCCCCCATATCTGTGAATGAAAAAGGGGAGCTATTTTTAGACAATTCAGTTATTCATCCTTCATAACTGATTTCTTCATATTAACTCTGGTGAAATAGGTGTAGCCATTGTTTTTATGAAGAAGCAAGCAAAGCGGGGACACTGTTTCCCCCACTACTTAGGCAGCTCTACATGTGTCTGTGTCTGTGTTCACATGCACTTCAATACAAATTTCCCTCATCAATTTTTTCCTAAAAAAATATATTATTCATAGAGAGCATGTGACTGCATATAGAACACCAAGTTGCAGATGAAAAATCTGTAAATCTCCAAGCTCTGCACTGCTCTTCTAGAAGGAGTTATGTGTTTGCCTAGGGTTACTAGCCACATTTGCCCTTACTTTCAGTCTTTGCACTTTGTTTATCTGAATTGTTTCCCAAGTTAACTCCTGTGGCCTAACCCTATAGAAGAGAAGATCTAATCTCTATTTATCCTCTGGGAGAATTCCTGCAAGATCCTTGAAGAATATATCCTGTTTCCCAGTCAAAGAGTCATTCCAAGGATGTGTCCTGGCTTCTCATTTGAAGATTGTTTACCTGTTACATATGAACTGTGTTTTGTCTATGGACTGTTCCTAGCGTGGTGGTATTGTGATGCTTATTAGAGAAGGAGGAAGGATTAAAATGGCTCAGACTTTACATCCACGTATTGATAGCAGGTTTTACAGTCATATTACAAATGAACCAAAGCCCAGCAACCCTTGGAGGTGGCAGCAACGCTGTCAGACTGATTTGGTCTGTAATAGAGAAATACAAGGAGAATTCATAATTACCTGTTCTGATGATGTTTTTGAGTGGCATGGTCTATGTTGTTGGGAGTAGATGTGAAACAAAATATTTGCCATTTCAGGATAGGTGCTAAAATAAAAGCAATTCAAGGATCAAATTATGCATAAATGTAAGTGTACAAATTCAGCTGTGGCAAACAGAATGCTCTCATTTATACCAGCCAGGATTACAGTTTGGCAATTTTGTTCTAGTTAAGAGGTCACTTTATGTTTCAAAGAGGGTTTTCCTGAAAGGAAGGCAACCAGTGCTGAAGAGCTGAAAGCACTGAGCTGTGCTCATTGGGATTAAAAATAGGTATTTTGGACCAGCAGAGCTTCAAAATAAGCAAATTCTCAAACCAAACAGTTTTCCTTTTGGTAGCTGAAAAGGAAACCCCACATCCAGGAGGAATGTAGATCAAAGCAAACTTTGCAAATGATGCAGAAACACATAAAATAACAAACAAGGCTGGTGGGAAGAGGGGAGCTTTTGTAAGGGGATAGGTCTGTTCATATTACACTGAAACCAAATGCAAGATTGCTAAAGAAGATACTTGAGAGGAGTATATAAGGCTATAGATTTTTCTCCTCAGAGGATTTTTTCCAGCCTGTTTTTGCATGTCCATTTTATCTGCAAAGTAACATATAAGGGACATAGCACCAGATCTCACTGATATCAACTTTTGCCTTTCACTGCTCTACCTTATCTCTTACTTTCCTTCTTTCGGTAGCTGCCCTGAGCCCCTCTCTGCCTATGTCTGTGGCAAAACATAGACAAGTTTTGCTTGCCCACAATGCTGTTACATTACATGATCAAGTCATCTTCCATAATTCAACTTTCAATATTTAGGCAGTTTGATTCCTATACTTATAAATCAGAACAATTCTGAGTGTATTAGCTGGTTAAAATAGAATGCATTTGTTTAATGAGTTATATAGAAGAGTAAAAATCTACCTCAGAACTGTTTTTTAATAGAAAATCTGAAGATAAAGTTTTTGCTAAATGTTTTAAACTAATTTTAATTATATTTAAGTAAATATGTTGCTACAATAATCAATGTTTGTAAAAATTTACTTGATAGGGATTTGGCAGTTGTTGCAGTAAAATTGCTTTTTAGCTTAATAACTTAACTAGTCCTTTCTTGAATGCACCTTCATGAAGTGATAGGCAAACAATTCCTGGACTCCTCAGGGGTTTGACTCACAGAACTATTGATAGAAGAGGGAGGGAGAAGAGTTCTTTGTCCTACTGCCATGAAGATACTGGGATTTCTGAGATAGCTGTGTTCACTCCTGTAGATCCTGCAGGCTTCTCCCTGTCTCTCTTATCCTGCTGTCTCCTTCCATGTGCTCTCCAGCTGTAGTAGCTGCACCCGTGGCATCTACCTCACCTTTGGTAGGAAACAACTCTTTGTGCAGAAGGTAATTTATTCATCTAGGCCAAGTAGGAAGGCAACACTTTATGAGTTTGTAACATAAAACCAAGTGTGTTTCTTACTTCTCACTCTCCATCTCATACTTCTGCAGCCACGTACCTTTTGAAAGCACCCTGGTCCATTTTGCCAATGACTGGAGCAGAGCAGGTTCCTCAGGGCTCTAACGATGTGAGCAAAGGACACAAGCTAGATTGACACTGTCCTGGGAGTGAAAGATCTATTTCTTCTTTTGTTTTTCCCAATGCAGAGCAGCCCCTTTTCTCTGTTTCTCACTGCAGCCAGCCATCAGGAAGGGCAAGCCCCACTGCACTCATCCTGTACAGTCATAGGATATATGTCACACCTTTACATCTTCCCTTTGGCTGTGCACAAGAAGATGCCTGTTCATTGCATGAAGGGCAAGTTACTGTGGAGATGCTACTCTTCTGAAGACTGTCACTTGGAGAGGAACTATGGAGTAGGTGGAAAACAATGCTTTTGTTTGTACCAATAGAGGCTTTTTGTGCCAGACAGATTTCCTCTAGAAGATTTTATTTCTCTAGGACTCTGGAATTGTTTGCCAGTTATTTGAACTTTTTTTTTAACACGGCTACTTTTAGCCTGAATGGAGACTAGTGAAAGTTTGAGCTCTATGTCTAGGGAAGCTCAGTTCTGTGTGAGAAGTGGACCAGTCAGTAGGCTCCACGTATCACATTGTTAAACAAAAGAGCAGCCTGCAGCAAAAGGGATGTTTGTACAGTGGCCAGAGTAGGCTTCCTTAAAAATAATAGCCAAGGGTAAACACTATCAATTCACCAGTCAGATGTTTGTAAAAAAAATGTCAGCCTGTTTGCTAACTCATTAATGGGGAAATCGGACTTGACAGTTTACTCTGCTGTGATTCTAAGGATGGTGTTTCCCTTGGAAAGAGTGCTTATGGTGCACTGCAGTCACTGATGGCAAGTGAGTGCTCCACAGAACTTTGTGCAGGGCTTAGCTGTTGGTTATTTTAACCTATCCACATCAAGTGACAAAATGCAAAGCTGTCAGACTTGAACTGGTATTCTCAAAAGAGTATGTCCACACAGTGGTTTTCTACTCAAATGTAATCTTTATTTTTGTGACTTAAGGTTACAACAAATGGGGGGTTTGTTGAAAGACGATTATCCCCAAGCCCAAGTCGGCTTTGCTGAGGGAAACTTGCTATTAGTGGAGGATTTTTGCACAATTTATTCTCAATGTGATGCTTTCCAAGTATCGAAGAAATTTACATTTGTGACCTTCTTTGGTTTTGGTAAATCTATAGCCAGCAGATGTGAACTTGGGTCAGCACTCTGCATCCAGTGGCTAAAGGGGTGATACTGGTCAACAGAGCAGATGATGCTGAATTTGCAGAGTTTTGGGAGGAAGTTCAATGATGGGAGAAAGGTTGAAGAGACCTTGATGAAAGGCATAGAGTAGACAAGCCCCAAAGAAGGCTGGACAAATTCAGAATTATTTTATACAGAGTATTTAAAAGTTGCTAGAAAATCTCTCATTGTGTCTGGGAGATTTGATGCTCTCACAGTGTGTTTTGCTGGCCTCAGACATATGACAAGTCGTATTGGAATTGGAATTTTTTTAAAGACAACAAATCTCTTGGTGAAGGCCTTAGACAGAGATGAAGAATGACAGGGGGATTCTTGTGAGACAGCTTCCAGTATGGTTATGATGATTGTGCTTCACACTGATAACTGGTATCAGAGGTCAGTTATATTAATCAGAAGACAATCTCTAATCCATAAAAATGAGTTAAAGTAGTTGGGACTGAATAATGGCATAGAGACATAAAGTGAATTAGAGTGCATAAGAAAGTCTTAGGACTAAGCACTTAGCCTAGACCTTACACAAGACCAACCCAGCAGGAAACAGAATACATACTTTAACGTGAAACTGAAGCCATCAATTGTCTGGGGTTCTTTTACTGAAATACCTTGCTGTGTGCACCATGGATCGACTGTAAGGCTAGTCTTTCACTCCGATGACTCAGCCATTGTTGATAAACACAGCTTGGAAAAGGAAGGACCCGTGGGAGTTTCATTTTAGACATTTTTCATCAGGGCACAGATTTCTAAAACATGATCAAATATTTGATAACTTTGACCACAATCAAAACTAATTAGTCTATAATTTAAAGTCTTTAAAAAAATAAATAAACAATTGACTCCCATACTTCCAGAAGCAAAAAAAGTCTGTAAAGAAGATCCTTAAACATTAGGAACAGCTGCTTTTACAAAAACTATTGCTTTTACAAAACCTATTGCTTTTACTATAGTGTGATTCCTTCACAGTATCTGTTATATATGTTAGCACAAGTGTTGTATTCTCACTCAAAATAGTCATTGGCTTTTTGTCAACAAAAAGCTATAATCAGAATAATTTTCACATAAGCAATTTTACAATGAAAGTCCTACATTCAACAGGTTTCTAACTCTGAACTTGAAAGGGCCTGTTTTTAAAGAAGAAAAATGCTATTAATATCACTATATAATAGAGAAGCCAGTTACATAAGAAGGAAAGCAATAGATAAGCATGAACACTGTCCTACCAGATAAGATAGCCAGTGCAATAATAACATGTGTTGGTGTTGGTTAGCATAATGGGCAAAGGCATTAATAAAGTAATAACTATTTACCCATAGGAAAAAAATGTCCTGAGCATTTAGTTAGTTGTTTGGATCAGAATCACTTTATAACCATTTAGCTTTATTTTCTCATAAGTAATACTAATTCATTTCTACATGCAGCATTTTTGGTTTCCAGTTTTTCTGGCAGAGTTCCACAGATTAATTATTTATATTGAGACTTTTCTTAAATTACTTTAAAATGTTATCTTTCTACTTCAATGGCATAACTTCTACTTCATTTGTCTTTTGTTATGAGAGAGGCTGAAGAGGACATGGCTCACTTTCTCTATGTTTGATCTGTTATGTAACTCATCTCATTTTCATTTAACAATGATAATTCTAATTTTTTCAGTCTTTTTTTTTTTTTTTTTCCCTGGATATTTCTGTAAGCTTCTAGATGCTTCAGTTACCAATCTCTGTACAGGTCTTGTTTCTTCTCTCTTCTCTCCTTCCTGTGGATTCATTATTTCAGACAAGAAATTTATGTTGTGACACTATTGTAATAGGAAAGTAATAAAATCTATACTAAATGCTCATTTATTGCAAACAACCGTCTAGACAATATTTTACAACATTTATGTCATCCAAAGCTCTTAGTTTTTATGTTTTAGACTATCAAAATAGAAGTATGATGAATTCTGTTGCTAAGAAAATGATGACTTGACTGAGCATGTTATGTTGCTGCTACTTAATAATTACAGCTGAGTGAAAATAAAGGTATTTAAATTACTGGACAGCTGCAGCACTGACCATGACTTTTCAGCCTGAGCATGGTTTTTCATATTGCTGCTGGAGGTAAATTGATAGTGAGTCATAGAATGGTGGTACTGAAAATCTGTTGGTTCAGGGCCTGTGGTCTTCTACAGGATGATCACATTACAATTTTAATGTTTCCTATACATTTGGGTATCTTTAATTCTGGAGTACTTGTTTTAGGAAGGCCTGCACTCTCCATATCAGAGTGTCTTGCTGCTGACACGGAGCTTTAGGCAGTGTGAATGGCTCATTTCAAGTCATCTTGGTCTGTGGTGAAAAGAACAGGAACAAGTCCAGTACACACAGAACAACTGGCTTTTGTTTACTTAGTCAAAGCTGTAAAACCATAAAGAGACTAAGAGCTGAAATCAAGGGAAATAGAAATAATGGAGCGGGAAGGGAAAAGGAGAATCAACGTTTTAGGGTTCTTCTGTATGAAAATTGAGTTTTGGGTGCTGGTGATGGGGGAAAGGAATGAGTCATTCTTCTAAAACTTTACTTGGTGCAAGAAGCCCTTTCTTTAAGTTTGAATTTGAGGTTATTGGAATTGAAGAGATTATTTATCAGTAAGAATTCACCAACACCTTCCCTCCCTCTCAAGTTTCAATTTGACTCATCCAAAGCCAGAAAGTATCCTTACATGAGGATGAGTATACTCTAAGACTGCTAGCAGAAGCTAGGGGTCTCCCTCATAAGATACAGGAAAAGCTTTCTTAAGTTTTATTCTTAAAAATAAAATGCTTTCAGTATTCCTGGTGGAGACTTCCCACTCATTGAAAACTATTGCTTCCTTGAAAGATCTTGTAGAACGTTTTAAAACTCTTAGGAAATGCTATTGCTTTGGGGCATCTGGCTTGTAATCAGTCAGTCCTTTCAGAGCCTAACTCTTCTGTCATGATACTGACCCAGAGCATGCCTAGTGTGGTCCTGAGGAGCCATGTGCCTTATATGTCCATTGCAACTTGCAGGAGGTCAAGTAGGGGGAAGCCAAAGGATTTGTGCAACTGGTGGAGCCAAGCAGAAGGTCAGGGATGGCATTTTGTGGCCATGGGAAAGAGACAGCTCTTTCTCCTGGGTCAGGATGAGTCTCTCTCAGTGCCGATACTCAAAGGATCATGGGGCTTCCATAGCTGGCACCCAGTGTTCTTAATTTTGTGGTGAATAAGAGCCCTGAAAGCACATAATTTAATCCGTCTGAAGATAATTGTTGAAATAAATCATTCTCTTGTTTAAAGAATAAATCTTCAGCAAGTTTCAAGAGAGCCTACAGCACTGCTGATTTTAATCATTACATAGGGAAGTGTCTATACTGCTTAGTGTTTCCAAACCAGCAGTGCTGCTATTAAAAAGTCAGGCCTGCATTTAGAAGCTGTCACGATTCAAGCAAAACTTTTTTGGGGATTCCTGAATTCACTGCTGAAAGAGAAGAGGCTTGGTGGGCAGAGACCCCATGGTCCTCTTCAGGTTTAACGCTCTAGTGAGACACACTGGCATTTGGTGCCTCAGTTTCCATGTCTGAACACTGGGTAGTGTGACCAGTGCTCTATAGCACATTGCTGTTCTGGAGAGGAGAAGTGCTTCAGAGGAGAAGGGTATTTTTGTTTGTTGGTGCTGATGGGCTGTTGCTGGAATATGGGTTGAGTATGACAGGAAATGTGCTGTGGTGTGTCAGACTGTACCACAGAGAACAATTCCAGTCAATGGTGGGTGATTTCTATCAGACTGCCCTGTGGTCATCATGAGGGCTCCCCAGGGCTCTTCTGGGGAGTTTCTTGTTCAATAACATGTCCTGCTTTGGTTGAAATTTTTCGTGGTTTGGCTGGTCCACAAGGGATTTTTTTGGGGTGTGAAAAGGCTTGGTTTGGGTTGGATACATTCTAGCAAAGTAGAAATTAGCTCTGTCAGATGAGGTCTGGAGAAGCAGGCTTCACTAAACCTGCCCTGCCCTTGATTTTGGAGATGCAGGGTGGCAGAGATGGTTCATTGCAGAGGCAGGACGTGGGCTGTCATGGCTAGTTAGGGTGTTCATGACCGACCATGGGTGAGGTAGGATCTGGATAGGCTAGAGCTTCTTTTGAGGCTTGGCAATTCAGTTGCTGCTATGACAGCGCTCTTGGTACCCTGGCTGGTTAGGTAAAAGGTGTTCATCTAATTTCTGATCATGAAGTTAAATAGCAGAGATATGGGGCCCTTATACAGAAGCTATGAATCCATGATGGACTGTGGGCAGGATCCTGTTACTTAACCATTTTCTTTCTGGCCCCTGTTTGAACCCGAAGAAGTTGGTGAAGTTGCTATTCTCCCATATTTGTGATCATTTCTTCCTTTTCTTGGAGAGCACTTGGGGAACTTGTTTCTGGACCTTTCTGGGAGTAATGGACACTGCACTGGTCTTTTCCAATGCAAACAATGCCTGTCCTTCAACCTCAGTACTGAAGCTGATAGTAGTGTTAAAAAATAGATTCATACAGCTTTTGGCACAGCATAATTGGAATAATTCTAAGTGGTTGGGAATTAATTCATTGTGCCCTTTAAGCTACTTTGAAGAAGAGATCTAGCTACATTTTATTTTGATTGTATTTTGTATGAAATATGTGGAGTTATTGGAACCAGATATATTAATTTTATCCTAGGCTGATATACACCAGTTAAGAATTTGTCCCTTGGCACATGGAATCAAAAGCTGAGGGTTTTCCCAGACACAGATGCCACCCAGTTCCCTCATTTCTATGTATCCTAGCTCCCTTGTATGTTACTGTATCCAATACAAATGAAAACACTGGGTACTAGCGCTATTTCCATCAAGTCATTCATTTTAAATGTCTTAGAACTTGCTTTTGTTTAAAGTGAAATATTTGTCATGTTATTAGAAGGGGCCTTGCTGTGCAGTAATTTGGGAGTAACCAGCAGAAGGATTTAAAACATCAGAACCATGGAAGAGTTTGGGTTGAAGGGACCAATTGTCACAGTCCACGCATCATCTAGAACATAATTCTGTTATTTAACATTGTTTTAAATCCTTTTGCTGGTTATTAGAAGGGACCTTGCTCAGAGCCCCGTACAGAGTGATCTTGAATGTTTCCAGGGATGGGGCATCTACCAACTCTCTTGACAACCTGCTCCAGTGTTTCATCACCCTCAAAGTAAAAAATGTCTTCCCTATATCTAGTTAAATCTACCCTCTTTTATTTTATATGAAAGTGTGGGTATGTTTAGCTCCAAAAGTGGAATGGGTGTAAACAGCATGTCACGAACCATTCTGTCGTGTCTGAGTTACAATAATATGCATAAATCACAGACATATGTCATAAGCACAAGCTTTCATAGGTAATCATTCTTACAAATTTTCATTGGCAGAAAATCTTAGGAGCTGTAAAAAAATCTATTTAGAGTATGTATAAATCAGCCTTGAAAGAATAAGTTGTAAAAGAAACAGCACAAAAGCAGAAGTGTGACAGTTCCAGCTATCTCTTGAAGAGGTCTGTCTGCAATACATTTCAGGTGACAAAACACAAATATGATGCACAGTGCCAAATGGAAAGAAAGAATAGACCCTCTGCTGCTAGGGATAAAAGACGACTATAGTAATGTGATTATGGTAATGGTCAACAAGTCATAGTCTTGTGCTTTTGTTCACTGTAATTAACTTCTTGGAATGGCACAGTCGCTTTCTCTGTGCTCATCAGATGGCCCTGCTTTTGTGTCCACAGTCTGTTACTTCTCCTGCAGGGACTGCAAGCCTGCAAGTGCATTACTAAATGAATTCATTGCTGGAACAAAGATTCAGTAGTAGAATAGAGATTGATATCTTTTGTTGTCAGACATTCAATACCATATAGCAATCCAATTACTTAAGCTGTTTCTATCAGTCTTATTACGGCTCACTATTGAGGCATGCTTTAAAGCTGGATAATTCTGTCTTGCAAGAATGTAGTGGAACAGATTAGGGCTTTAATGAGAAGGCTTTCTGTGGACTAGGGCACTCCCTTTGTATGTGTTGGGATTGAGGAATCATACCTAGGCAAAGGACCAGAGTCATTGTTGCAAAGACCGATCAAAGGGAAGCTTGAAATCTGTGCAATTGCTTGAAGAAATCTTCTGGGTTATAAAAAAATAAAATAAAAAAATAAAATAAAATCTGGCAAGGTTTCTGTCTGTTATTGCCTATCTGATGAGAATATGTCATACACTGGGAAAAGGAAATTGCTTATTGGAATTCAGATTGTGGAATGGATATCTCATTTTGTGTTTGAACTTTTCCTCCACACTGCTATAGGTCAAATTCTGTGCTTAGCTGTAGCATTTTAGGAATGCTTGCAGCATAAGTTCAGCACAAGACACATTCTGCGTGTAACTACCCAGGATAGATGTTTGGAGAGGGGGCTGTTTTGGGAGCACAGACACGCAGCAGGAAAAAAGGCTTCAGTAATTGTGTGTAGAGGAAGAAAGATTAGACCAGCAAGTCAGCCTTCCCAGGTTTGCAACCTTGCTCATTCTCTCTGCAGGGCAATCTAACCCTGCCTGGTGCTGGAATCAATAAGGCCTCAAAACCGAGGCTGAAGTGTAGAAATGTAAACTAATTATTTTTCTGTGAGGAAAAAAAAAAGTCCAACTTTATAAATATAAACAAATCTATTTACTTTGCAAATACTTTAAGGGCAGTTTGAATATGTAAAATACACCTGTGCTTATTGGGGCAAACACAAGTAGTAGAGACCTGGGAGATGCCAGACCAAGTTTGTATTTCCGGCAAGACAATTTGACTGCTTCTTGAGTGTATGATTTCTGATGGACTTCTAAAACTGATAAAAATCTCTAGCTCCCTTGTCCAAAGACTTGTCCAAAATTTCACCTCTATAAATCACTATCCTTACATATTTTTTGTATGGTAAATGTGCAAACACTCACTTGGTGTGAGTAGCAAAGCTATGCAATTTCTGAAGGGAAACACTGATTTCCAACAATTTGAGGATATGGCCTGTTTTTCTCAGATTCAAAGAAATGTGTATGATTTATAATTTCATTATAATTAGCCTGATTTCCTATTTCTTATGGTTGTTTTACACTATCAACAGCTAAATATTTCCTCATCAGGTACAAAGTTACTAAGTGTTACAGTTCACACATATTGCCTGACTGTAATATTTCCAAAGCAATTATAAAGTCATTGTCCAAAGGAAATTGTGTTAGGGTAAGAATGTGGGGGATGTGAACTTAAGTCTGAGGAACACCTGAAAGTTTATCTGTGCATGTAGATTTATTTTCAGAAAGTGTGTGTGTTCCTGTATATAGACAACAAACGCTGCTTCTCTTCAGAAATATAGGTGTGACCCAGTTCTGGGCAGAAACTAAACTTTATTTTGTAGCCTTAGTTGACTGATGCAGATGGTAGTTAATGTTTCATGAGGCAGAGGACAGCATCTGTTCATTCCAGAAATGGTTAGTGCTAAGATATTTATTTTGGGTCAGAGTTAAGGTGATTTTGTGATGAATTATCAGATTTTTTTCTTACTCAGGAGTGTAAGGAGCAATTCAAGAATTAGGTTGGCCTGATCTCTGTTCTGTTCATTCTTGACTTGTGCAAGTGTTGTCTACAGTAACTACTTTCTTGTAACTTATTTACTCTATTTAGGAATGATGGGTTTGCACTTTGGATCTTCAAGGGGAGCTTTTTATGTGCATTTTCATTTATTTTGTCTAAATACATCGAAACCTCCAGACCAGATACTCAGCTGGTATAAATCAGCTTAGTTCCATTGACGTCAGTGGAGCGGCGCCAGTGGCAGATCTGACCCACTTCTTTAATCTGATCACCTGTCCATCCCATTTATTTCAGATTACATCAGAGTGAGCAGAGCCTTACCTCATTCACCATGAACTTGATATAGGTACAACCTTTCATGTTTTGGCAGAGGTCTGTCATCACTGAGAAACATGGAAAAAGCAAGAGTAGCATCCCATCCTCTGCCATGCAGAAACTGCCTGGAGCCAAGATGTCTGACAGACCCAGCTTTGGTTAACTTGAGACTGTGTAACATATGAAATTCCAAATTGTTCACAATAAACCATGTTAAAGATAATTTCCCACAAAACATTAACCTAATACAGCATTTTCACACGGTATCACAGTATCAAAGAATGTCTTGAGTTGGAAGGGACATCAAAAGATCATCTAGTCCAACCTCCCTGCCTGAGCAAGGTCACCTAGATTAGATCACACAGGAATGTGTCCAGATTGGTCTTGAATGTCTCCAGAGAAGCAGACTCCACAACCTCTCTGGACAGCCTGTTCCAGTGATCTGTCACCCTCACAGTGAAAAAGTTTTTCCTTACACTCACATGGAACATCCTCTGCTCTAGTTTGGACCCATTGCCCTTTGTCCTATCCCTGGCCAACACTGAGAAAAGCCTCGCTCCGTCCTCCTGAGGGAGGANGTGATAGAACAAGGAGAAATGATTACAAGTTTGAACATAGAAAGTTCCATATTAATATAAGGAGGAACTTTTTCACTGTGAGGGTGACAGAGCACTGGAACAGGCTGCCCAGAGAGGTTGTGGAGTCTCCTTTTCTGGAGACATTCAAGACTATTCTGGACATGTTCCTGTGTGATCTACTCTAGATGATCCTGCTCAGGCAGGGGGGGTGGACTAGATGATCTTTTGATGTCCCTTCCAAATCCTAACATTCTGTGATTCTGTGATTCTGTGATTCGGTGAAGTATTGCTGTTCCTGGGTTCAAACTATCTTCCACGTTTGTGTCCAACATAAATGAAACGATCTTTTTGCTCAGCAGTCAGTCTCAGCTGATGTGCTGCAGCATTATCTATTATCTAATGTCCTACAACCTTTCCTGAGCTAGTTGTGCAGTGGCCATTGACTTTGTACTGGATTTTCTCCAGTACCTCCTTTCCAGAATTTGCAAATGCCAAAATGATGTGAGCCATTGCACTCTGGTATCTTTTTCCAAATAACAGATGTTGTCTTGGCTTCTCTTATTCACAAACTATGTCTTGGGTTTTTTTGGACTGTGATATTTTTGCAACAGGTCTCTTTTTTTTCTGTATGTTATCTCTCATATCTGTCAGAACTGTTCCTGCCCCCTAAGTTTCAGTTTGGGTAGAGTGGCATCCTTTCCTTGGCACGTTCTAGTTGGGTTATTCATAAATCCTTTAACAATATTTCTCTCTCTCTCTTTTCCCCCTACACTATAATATCAACTTGACCCTCATACCAGCTTGTGTTTGCAGCTATCAATTAGTAACAGAATATTTCCATCTTTTTTTTGTACTGTTTCAGTTTAGTACTCTTGTACATTTAATAGCCTGCCTCCTCTCCTGAGTTAACTAAACTATATAAATCATCTATGGCTTCAGAATCAGCTGTTACCTGAAAGGACACCATGTTCCTTTTGGCTAAGAAGGAAAGTTACTGCTTAAATCTCCCTTTGACTTTGGTGGGTTTTTTAATTTCTTTTTTCTTACACATAGAATACTGTCTTTTTTTTTTCACTTTATTCATATTGTTTTACAGTTTTCAGAAGCTGCTCCACATAAGGGGAGAGAGTACTCTGCCTAACCAACAGCTTTCTTCTCTCCTAGGAAAAACTGTGGAGCTGGATTTGCTAATGAGAGTCTGTCAGATATTGGAGCCTATAGAATGTACAGTTACCCTGAGTATTAAATGTGCCATTCAGCACTTAGACTCATTATTCATACCCCTCTTGATGTATGACCACTGGGCTCCTTTTTGCTTGGTTCCTTGGGAACCAGGCTAGGTGACGCCACCTAAACCTGACGAACTCAGAGTAGTATCTCAAATATTTTCTACTGCCCGTCTATGGCATTACTCTTTTCACTGCAGAAGAAACATAAATTCCCATTTGTCTCCCTTGCATCTCACTCCAACAAGGCTTTTTTCTTCCCTTCATTGACCAGTGCAGCCTCCATCATGTCTAGATAAGCCAAGCTGGATGTCAGGTTTCCTCTTAGAGACAGTCACACGGTGTGTGTAGAAGAGGAAATACAATTTAACAAGATCTTCCAAATGTACTGGCAAACTTCATCAAGTGCACAGAAAAAAGACAAAAAAATTGCAGTTGTGAAGGTCAGGTTTGAGGTGTTCTGTTCTCACAGAAGGCTGTAAAATTGTTTGTGGAATATATGCTTAGAGGCTTTGCTGGATGAGGCCTTTATTAAATTTGAATAAGTAAAATAAATGAAGCAAGCACAAAAATCAATTAATTTTTACAGCATGCTTGAGAAAAAAACAAGCAGGCAGCTTTTTCAGAAAAAATGAAGCAAGTAATTTGACTCTTGGGAACAAGTAGCAAAGCAGACCCAAAATTCAGATTTTTGTTCTGGGCTTTGTCTACTCCACTGACATTTTAGTTTTAAAATGTTTTTCATAGGATGTTTTGCTTATTTTATTCATTTTTGTGTCTACATACATAAACAGAATACATAAAATCACAGTGAAAATAGTCCAAAGTTGGGATAATATTGAGTTCAAGAGGTACAGAAAAAAATTTAGTGAAGATGCAAATATATCTGCATCTTGTCAAAAGTTGCTCTTTCATTTCACAAGGAAACATAACTAAATTAATGGATTTTAGATGAGGAGGAGACTCAAGACTATCTAATATGACCATGTGGATTTTGCATGCCATAGAATTCCATTCAGTTATCTCTGCAAAACTATTTCCTGCCAGATAGTGGGCCAAATCGTACCTCTGCTAACTTTAACTACTTCAGTTTCAAAGTGGAAGCACTCTCCAAAGATGCAGCCTGGCTTGCTCTTGATAGATGCTGTTGTAGGTTGACTGTATAAAGAGCTAATGGTTCCGAAGTCCGTGGAACCTGAAATGAGTGACATAAATATGTATAAATATACTCCTTTTGTAATCCTACAATCCAAGAGATTGCTCAAGACACAGATGAAAGGAGGCAAAGGAAAATCAATGTTTAACTTGGAAATATTTGTCAGTTAAAAAGTCACAAGGAAGCGAGCACATTTAACACATAAGATAGTAAAGTAGGAATTTAATTTACACTGTCTTTATACTTTTTTTTTTCGGCAGTAGTGGTAGTTAAAAAACAAGTAAGCCCAGACAAAAAATCCTCCTCAAATGTCCTGTTGAATTTTGTTGCATTACATTTCCTGAATTTAGGAGCATTCTCTAAATGTATTTGAAATATTTACTTTATAGAAGGCTGCCAGTCTAAACTCTGACAGCATTTAAATATGTACTGAAATCCATCCTTCTTGTGGACAACCACAGACAACATGTAATTGTGTGCATTAACACATTCTGAACAGGATGCTTACCTGAACTAGAGGTACAGTTTGTGTGCTTCAACTATTATAAAGGGCTTCTATTTTCTGGCATTTTGCTGCTTTTCTTCTTTTTCCCCTTTCAAAACCACATCTGTTTTAACTTCCCATCGAATTTAAAAGTATATTCCTCTGCATTTTAACAAGGTCTTAATTTTCAAGACCTAGAATTTCTTATATAAGGAAACCTGATGGGAATCTGTAGGAGCTCTGAGTAAAATAAATAGGATATCTACTTCAACCCCTAGTTCTGTATCTCAGGTCTTTGTCATACTGAACAAGTGTAAACATCTTAATCCCTCTGAGGGAGGAGTCTCTCAGGTATTTCCTTATTGATCAGTACTGCAAAGCATTGATCTCTGTCTAAGGGGAACATTGATCTGTCTTGTCTAGTGTAGCTGAAAGGGCTTTATGCATTGAATTTGCTCAGTAGTGCTATAAAATAACACATCTTGGCAAGTGAAGCCAGCCTGTTAATGTATGGATTTTCTGCCTTGAGTGATTTTCTAAAATCAATAACTCATTAAAAAGAAAAAAAGCGCCCAATTCTCACAATTCATATCCATGCAAATAACACACTGACTTCAGCAACAGTGCCCAACTGAGTTACAGCACTGGGTCTGGAGGATGGTGTGTTGTTTGTTCAGATGGTCTGGTTGCAGTTTCATTTTTGCTTGGTCCTTCTTGAAAAACATTGTTTTAACAACATTATCCATTCATTAAATCTTAAGAGTAATGCTCTGTTGGCAGAATGTTTAAACAGTTACTAAATTAATGTGTGCTGGTGAATCCTTAAAAAATATGATTACAACACCAGCAACTAACTCACTTTCAGGAAAGAATGCAAGCCTAAACCTTTTTCAAAATCACAAAACTACAATCTCTAGAAATCCTTTATATATACTGTAAAGTGTCAGATAACTTGGAAGGGGAGGAAGCTTTCCATACCAAGTGTGAAAAGCATTGCAGTCTTTTAATTTATTGACTGAATTGATCTGACTTTTAAAAGACTTCCCAACTTGGCATCAGTATTCTGTTTATCTCACATGCAATGAATCTGTCCCACTGCCCTGTGTGTAAATACTTAATAGCTGTTAACTTGAGAGGACAAGCCTTGCTGGATCCATAAGTATTGTACTTCAAGGTACATTTGCTTTAAAGTTTTCTTTTTCTTCTGCTCAGTTCTCAAGTTGCTGCACTACTTGCTCTTTTTGACTTAGTGGCTTGGAAACTGTGTCCGATGTTTTTTCAGAGCATTAGTTCTTTTTTTCCAGGGTGATTTTTCTTGCACCCAGATGTATTAATTTAAAATTTTGGGTTTCTTTTCAAGTGCAGCAACAGGATTTAGAGTGCTCCACGGGATGCTGAAGTCAGCTACTTTCACAAAATTTTTCCGTATGATGCATGTCAGCAGCACAACTTCAAGGATTGTCTTCTAATTTTGCTTTCCACTTAGCATGAGTTTAAAAGAAGTCTCAGAATGCCTCTGGATATGGCATTGTTAGTGTATGTGATCTGGGAATTAAAAGAGAAGGCAGGAGAGGTGGGAAGGGAAGATAACTATGGAAGATGAACTGGTTCCAAAGGACGCTTCCAAGCAAACGGTGGCAAAATAATAAAATTAGGTAGATTTAACTTTAGTGTGAGAAAAAGCAAACCTTGCATGTCAGCAGGGACTCACGTGGATTAATAAATTACTGAAAGGTTAGGAGAATGAGACATACTCTCTCTTGAAGAGTCTCTGAGAGGTCTGAGGGAATCCTGAGCCCAGTAATAAATTTCTGGATCTCAAATGAAAAAGGCACCCAGAAGTGTGATGAAGCATTTTTGAATGACTCTGTACTGGATTCCCGGCTCTTTGAGGCCAATGGAAGAGCTGACAAAGCAGAAATAGTCCTGCCAAGTGATTAAAGTCAAAAGCTATTCAGTTTGTAAAAAGAAAAAAAATATAAGGAGCTGCAGGAGCCACAGGATCTCAGTTTCCTATGGAACCATATCCTCTGTCTCCTGTACATTTTCTAAGGGACCTTCATTTGACCCCCAGATCCTTCCCAGAACCACTAAAGACCAGGAGGGAACAAGGCAGCTTCTGTTGCATCTGCTATGGAGCTACACATGTACAGATTTAAAGGCTAGAAATAAGCTGATTTGTACTGATAGGTCAAGTAACCATTAATCCCACACCTTCAAAGAGATGTTCCTCAGCTGGGGACACTAATTTAGACCTCTTTCCTCTGTGCAATGACAAGACCTTTATGAACATAATTATCTTTAGATAGAAATGGTATATTTTATATACAACACAATATGCTTTGTGTCTACATATTACATTGAAGGCTGTTGTAGTTATTGTGTTTTGTCTCATCTAAAGTTTTAATAAACCCCCACCTTCTTTTGCACCTTTCTGAATTGTTTTAGTGCATCTTATAGGAACCTGAGACTGGAAAGGGCGTCCTGGGTCATTGTGTCCAGGCTTCTGCCAAGGTATTTGAACTGTAAAAGTTGAAAGAGAAAAGTGCTGTATAATAAACTTCTGGTTGGTACAGTGGGGAAGTTAATGAGACAAATGAAAACTTCCTTGTGGCCTTTATGAAGCTGCAAGTCACGGCATGGGGCAGTCCCCTTGCAAATCTTGGGTCATTAGCTTATCTTCTACAGTAACTGTAAAGGATGGATGTCAGAGGATGAACTAATTTTCCCCTTTATAGCACAGGAGTATGAAGTATTCACATTTTCTTGAGAAAATCCCAGAGAAAAGATTGCCAGATATTTTCCTGTGTAAAAGGAGTTTTAAAGTGTTAAATACATTTACATGGAGGAAATTATTTGATCCAGGGATAGTGGGGTCATGCCTTAGCTTTTACTTGTGTTTGCATGACAATAAGGCATGTTCAGCATTCTGTAGGATTTTCTTAAACAAAATAGCAACTCCAAAGTCCCTCCATGGAATAAGACAATAGGTAAAAGAAGGATGGCAGTTCCTCATATACAGGTCACATGGGACCAATACTATGAGATTATTTCTGAAGCTATATTTTAATGCTACAAGGAGAATATGATAATATAAAATAAATTATAAAAAATGCCTGCATTTCAGAATTTGTGCTGTTTGGCCTTAGGACTTTAGCTGCATGCTGATTGTCAGCATAAATGTCAACGCTCATTTAGTATATGTAGATACTTGAAGATTGTTAGACACTTATAGAATATTTATATTCCAGAATGTCTATCTTGTTTCACATCTCAGTGATGAAATGCCCTCTATATGGTGTTATAAAAGATGCAGCTGTTGAGAAAAAGGTATACCCTGATAGGAAGGGTAGAAGGACAAGAGTTTACTTGACAGTTTCCAGAAAATAAGCATTATCAATCTCAGTTTTGTAGTATTTAAACTGCCTTTAAAAATAGAAAGATCTTTTTTGAATTATTTAAAACCATTTCCCTTCTTGATAGTATAGTCAATACATGAATAAAGCACTGACATTTTAAATGTTTTGCGTGGATTAGCTTTAAAAAGAACTGGGAAGACCACTGACTCACTTCAGTGCTGCCTTTGGCTTCACTTGGCTGTGTTGCAATTTTACATCTCTTTGCCCTTACACCAGAGTATGATCCAGCAAGATAGGGAGCAAGATAGGGAGTGATTTCGTCTCACCTGGCAAAACACTTGAGGTTGTGAGTAGTTTTAACCACTTGAACAGACTCTTTGACTTTGGTTGGATTGCTTGTATCCTAGAATATGACATGTATGCTTAAGTGCTTCATTGGGTTTGTCTTGTGCCTTGAACCTGAGACCTAAGTGCAGATAGGACTGGTGGTGATAAACTGAGCTCCATCAGCCTTGTGCTGTGATCATATACACCCAGAACTGAAGTATGTGCAGTGAACTATATTCTGTAGGCTGTCTATGAAAACATAATAAGAAAGATGGAAGTTACAGCTTTATTTCAGAAAAGCCCATTTACCATAAAAAATTTACATGTTTTACTAGAATTAGGCAGTTTTAAAAAGTCATTCCAGGGTCTGAATCATTAAACTTTGGACCTCTAAAAATATTTAACTGTTAAACTCCTGACTGAATGAAAACCTATTTCTGGAATGTTGTAGTTACTTTTGGTTTAAGGTGTTTGGAATGAGCCTAGTATTTTAACCACTATGTTAATGCTTTCAGTATGTTAATTTTTAACAAAGAGGTTTTCTTCATGAAAAGCACGCTTTCTGCCCAACAGAATATGATAGTGTTTTCCATTTAAACTTTGAAGATGGTTAAATTTGACATTGCTGTTAAGTTTGCTCAATAAGGCTCAACCTTTAGAAAAAAATCTTCTAACTAGAGGGGAAAAGATTATTAAAAATCTGTCACCTAATGGAGGGATCCAGACTGCTTTCCATTACCAGGTTGCCCTTCATTGTGCTCTGTAGTGATGGCTTTAGGCAGGTGTAACTCATTTGTATGGCTCTGGCTCTCATGCTGCTTTGCAAAACCAGCAAACCAGCTGGCTTTGGGCTTAGTGGTCTGCTGTAAACATCACCTGGACCCATTTCTTAGCTCACCTTATCCTTTACTCATCTAGACTTATATCTAATCTTAAATTGCAAATATTATAGCATGGTCAGCATTCAGTGACTGATCATCCCAGACTGTCAGTGCTCCTCTTTGTCCTGCCATCAGCAGTTAAATCCCTTTCCCCAGGCACCCATGCTGTACCAGGGCTTTGTCAATGAGCAGGTACATTGAGATTTTCCCCTGTTTTTTAGTTGGGTAAGTAACTTATTTCCCTTACTTCTGCCAGATCAAGCTCAACGTTGCCTTTGAATAAAACATGTCCCAGTCCTGCTTGCTTCATTTACGTCAGTGTAGAGTTTAGATGATGGGAGGAACTACTAAAGAAACTGAAGCCAGTTGGCCAAATACTGTTTTCTGTTACCATTATATAAAATGCACTGACTCTACTGAAGACAATAAAGAAAACCCAGAATTGATAGATTATATTGACTTCTCTGGTAAATACAAAAGCAATTAAAATTCTTTTTATCATCAGGTAAGTACAATCATAATCTAAGTACAAAAGTACTTACCTTATGTGCCATCAGATTTTGAAGAAACCTGAAGTATGCCCACAATCCCATAATGTGTCAGAGCTACAGCTGAAAATTCTTTTTTCCCTACCTACTGGATTCTATTGGGTCTTAAGAGAAATATTTGCATGAAGAAGGAACCAAAAACATAGTGTATATTTTCACACTCAGATGGGGTAAAATGCCTTTTGAAGTTTTGTCATATGCATTTAAGACACTTAAAATTATTATAACTGGCAAGAGACCATCAGTGTAAGTTTTATACTTAAATTAGCAAAATAATTGACAACCCTGTCCTGTAAATGGTGTTTAATGTAGGCAATACATCAAGGGGAAGAAGTATTTTCGCCTGAAGTTCATTACTGTATTTACAATACTGCTTTCTAATGATTATTTTAGGGTCACTTGGGAAAAAAAAAATCAAAAAAAGATAATTCATTGCTATTCTGAGAGATTGTCACTTGATAAATATATTTCTGATAATAAAAATCAGTGTCATTTTCCCTGCAGGGCCTTATTAGGAAGAAAGTTAATAAAAACTGAATGGAAAATAAACCTAGCATCACAGCTAAGTTTTTTGTTGTCTTTAATTCCTACAGGAAACTCAACTGAATGCAAAAATTATCAAGAGAGAGACAAACATTCTCTGGTCATTGAAACCCAAAGGTAAGATTCTCTTAGTAGACACTATAAAGCAAGGTAGCTCTGATGAACCTTTTAAATATCTTTTAAGAACAAAGACTTAACTGGCCCTGCTGATGGGAAAGTAATAATGGGGCTTTTTTCCTGATCACTTTCTATTATTCGTATGTGTGACAGATGTCAATGAAGTTGAAAAGTGTCCATTTCCCAGCGGGATGCTGGCCGTTCCCCAAAATGCCTGGGAAGTTTATAGAGGCCCTAATATCTCCTGATTGCCACTGAAGGATTTGTAGAGAAAGCATCCTGCAGGGCTGAGGCCTGCTGCCTTTGAATAGAGGGCAGCCAGCAGCTCTACAGGCCGCAGCAAGAGGTGCCACTGTACCATCAGGAAACTGTGATTTATTATCTGAGAAATTCACCATCCATCTGCATGAAGAGGTCACAGAAGCAACTTTCCTAATGTGAATCTGAGACCCCCATTATTTCCCACTTATTGCTACAAGCATGAAAAATTGTTCCAACTGAGAAAGTTGGACTTGCAGGACTTGTTGCCATGGCTGAATTTATAGGAATATTTAGGAGCAATGCTTAGTGGGTTTTTCTGAACCTATAAACTCCAACAATTTTCGCAGGTTTTTGCTAATTAATGCCACCACTATGGAAATGGAAGCAGTTCTGCAAACAAGCTGCGACAAATGGGATTTTTATTGCCAGTGGAAAAGCCTAGGGAATAATTAGCAGGTCCATGGAGATCTCTTGATTACAGACATCTGCATTGGTAATGTCCAGACAAAAAGATCGCTGAGGGAAACGTTTAGGGATTTTCACCTTAGGGCACATTTATGTTGTCAGCTACACCCTTCAAACTGCAGTCGGACAGATGTGGGAAAATATTTTGTGAAATGTTAGACCAATGAACCTGATGTTGACTAATCTGGACTAGGGAAACTGGCTTTGCTTCCCTAAGTACTGTCCAGCAGCCAAGACTTGCAGATGTAATATTTTGATATCTCATTAAACTTGATTTTACAGAGATATTTCTCAGTGCTGCATTTGAGTTGCCGTGTGTTGCCTAAGATGTTTTTGCAGTTGCTGCTTTGTTGAATGGGATGAAGAGGAAATAACAAGACTGATTATTAGAAACCACATGACTCCTTGAAAATGAAGCACTGAAAAAAGAATTTGTGTCAACATAGGATTTATTAGTTCAGGTTGAAGAGTAACTTGATTTGGGATTTTTCTGCTCTTGCCAAAGTGATTCACAATATAAATCATAGATCTACTCGGAGGAGCAGTTGAAGTTTTGTCTTTTGTAAGCAGAACACTTTTAAACTGGCTAGTATATTAATTTCAGGCCTTTGAATCAGAATTTTAAGCTAAGTGGGGGAGGGAACACACAACCAATTATATTCATTCATATAGCATTACATTTCAGTAACCCTGGTCATACACTGGTTCCTGTTGTATTAAATGCCAAAAAAAAAGTCCCAAACAAAACTCATTTCTTTCCTGAAGAACTTACATTTTTAAGACTTTTTTTTTTTGCTTTTGCCATATAGAATACCATATAGAATTTTAAACAAATTGAATTTATAGTGTTTTGAATTCTAAATGTCCATGACACAATGTAGGTCTGTCTTGCTTAAAAATCTCTCTGTGACAGGAACTTCACTCCCACAAGCCTTGCAGCAGAAAATGCCCTTAAATTCGTCTTGAAAGCCATCCTTCTTCAGGAAAAGCATTAGGCAAATGATTAATTTTAAGATGCATTTCAGTCCCAGTGGCATCATTTATCCCTACTCACTGGGCAGGCAGACACTTACAACAGAGTTAAGTACTGACCAGACCTAATTCTGAATTCAAGCTGCCCTTCAAGATGTCACAGGAAGAAAGACTAATTCTTCTAGCTTTTAAGCCTCTACACACATTACATATATAGAGCTGCACCCACTAATGTGCCAGCATATGAGTCAGGGGCTAATGGCTGGCACTAGACCATTGGCTCCTGAAGTTCTCCATCAACAGGATATGTCAAGTGTTGGGACTCTGCAGATGTGGATTTGAACTACCAATTGTGCCCATGAATAATTTTTTGTTTGTTTTTTTTTCCTCATACCTTTCTTCAGAGTAGAAAATTGGGTCAGATATTTCTGAAAATGTCTTTGCTTAACTGTTATGGTCTCACTGTGAGAAAGGCTGGGAGTGGAAGGGTGAGGAAGGAAGGAGAATTCAGAATTGCTGAGGATACTTTTGCTCTCAAATTACTGGCACCTGTATGACAAGTACACATATTCATAGGTACTGAGGCACTGGAACCTGTGCCTTGCTACTGTCTGATGCAGGATATTTACAGAGTTATGAAGTAACCTCAGAATGAGGCTTTTAATAACCTCCTTCTGACTCCTTATGAGGTCTTTCCAGAAGTCCTCATATACGTCTATGGCCACATATATGTTGTTGTCAGTGCCTTGGACAGATGGGAAAGTTCTCCGAGAAAATGCTTTAGAGTGGTGTTTATGGATCAGGACATGGGCTGCAATAATGTTGGTTTTGTGAAACATGTGAATGTATTTTTGGGGTGCGGGTGAAGGAACACTGTAGCTTACAGTGTCCTGCAGACAGGACTTTCCTTTATTACTGCACAGTCTTTCAAACTATAGGCTATTTACACATACAATCCAGATGACTTTGAGCTCAAACTTGGTGCATTTTTCAGCTTTATTTAAGGAAATGGTTTACAGTGGTTAAAGGTATGAGTATGTGGCATGTATATCTGCTGTTCAGAAATATGAAATGAATTCCTGTAAATAAGGTATTTAAATATAAATGTGTTTGACTGTTTTCTAATGAGCCTTGTTCACAGGCCCCGCAGGGTTAATTAGGTTCTTAGATCTTATCTTTACTCTATTACACTAAAGGCAAAAACCTCTACAGGACCTGAACCCACTCAGAAAGAGCAAATAAACTAGCTCTAAATGATGGCAAACTGACCGAGCTTTTCTGCTTCAGCTCACTGTATGCCTTCAGGCAATTGGGATTTAAAAGCACCGAGATTACAGGACCATAAAAATACACATTTACATTTACATGTGGTCACATGCAAAATTTAAGATTTAAAGAAAGCCACAAAGGGAATGTTTAACATAAGTAGCCAGGCACAAGCTGAATTAATGACACGGCAGCCCCAGCAGGAACACAAGAAAAACATGTAAACCTTCATCTATTATTAGTTGCTGTAGCCCACACTCCAGAGCAGTGACTAAAGTCTGTTCTTTTCCACTACATCTTTTAGCTGCCGTGTGAATGGGTGCTGGGCGAGTGTTGAAGTGAAAGGAGTTCACATGTGAGACACCTTGTTTCGAATGTTGTTACTTTGTTGCATAATTAAATCACTAGTAATGTTAAAAGGGCAGCCAGAACCCTCTCCCGACCACTGACCAGGTAGGGACATTCTGCAGGACGACTCTCCAAGCTGAGTCGGACACCCTGGCCACGTTGTGAGAGCTGGCTGAAGGCTGCCGACAGTGCTCTCAGGGTGAGTGAGCATCACCTTCTTCTAGCACTGACGTGAAGGATTTGCATTCCTGCAGCCCCTGGCAGGCATACAGACCTTTTGCACAAAGCAAAAGCATCTGGCACAGTCATTCCCATCCCTTCAAAGTTAAGTGTTGTATTGTAATGCAAGCACACTGCTGATGGAAAGCTTCAGGAGTAGACTGTTGGGATTTTTTTTTCCACATATTGGTGCAGCACCTAACCTACTGGATTTCAGAGCTGTAAGTGCTGAAGTAAATGCTAGATGTGAAAAAAAACTCCCACAGATTTTCTTTTTAATATTTTTTTTTCCTTGCTCTGACTCCGTTGTCTTAGCAGGATATAGGTATATTTTTTTCACAGGAGTGTCCTGTCAGAGAATAAGCACTAGAATGGTTTATTTTAAGCAAATCTGAGTTCTGGTTGTGTAATTATGGATCTGGTCACATGTACATGCACAAAAAAGAGAGTGGAGGAGTTCCCAAGGGAAAAGTAATGAAGTCTGTTTGTTTTGTGAAAGCTGTGTTGTCTTATAACATAGCAAATGATAGAGTGAGACTTTCTCATGCAGGACATTACTCAGTAATTAATTTCAACTGACAGATGAGTTTCAGAAACCAGTTGTCCAGTTACGAATCTTTTCCCCAAGAAGTGTTTGTTTAGTTCCTTTCCATATTCCAAACTCCTCACCACCTTAGTCATGGTCTGATCCTCAGCTGGCCCATCTCAGCACAATAATGGAGATCAATAGTGGTGCTACTTCATACCAGTCCCATATTTAGAATGTTAATTGGTTAACCTCGTGAAGGGGAGCATACTGTATTATTTATATCACAGTGGTAGGAAGCTCCAGCTAAGGAGATGGATCCTACCATGTTAGGCACTGCATAAACAAAGGGGAAAAAGGACATTCCCTTATGCCTGCACTTTTTTTTTTTTTTTTTGTACATATTAGACTAATTAAAACCCATGGAAGTACTGGTGTGTTGAAAGTTAAGCATATGCAGAAATCCTTACAGGATGGGGGAATAAAGGCATGGATTGTAAGACTGAGAAAAGAAGAAAAACCAGAAGGTCGTGTTATTTTACCTCTCACTGGAGTTTTCTCCTAGGATATGTTATGATTTACTGTCATTACATATTATGTAAACAGTCACTGTTTCCATGAAGTGGGAGGTCCTGTTAATCTTCTGAGCAGCTATTCAGCATTGTTTGTGAGTTTAAGTAGAAATGTACATCCTTACTATAATGGAATGATCGAGAATCTGTATGCCACATAGCCTCGGGTTATTGTTCTGACCCTATTAATTGTGTAGGTGGGTCTCCCTGTTAGGTCAGGTGGTAAAGGCAAAGGAACTCTGAGAAGATTTCTCCATTTCCTGCTGTTGTTTCCTCTGTTGCGGATGCTCTTGACTCATCCAAATTAGCAACTGCCTAGCCCAGGGGTCCATGAAAATACTCTGGAAGCATACTTTCTTGCTGACCTTTAGGAAACAAGTGAATGGCAGGTGTTTAAAAATATTAAATTGATAATGTAGCCTCATTTTCTTCCCCTGCTTCCTTCTAAATCCTTTACAAAACTGCATTTTTACTTCATCCCCTTCCAGCAGAACCGTATTATTTAGTCATACAGTTTGTCCACACTTTCTTCAACAGCAAAGGTAAATCAATTCCAACAGATGCATTGCATGTAATCTTTTGTATGCACTAACTGTTAGCTCTTTTGGGGCATAGTTTCTGCTTAAAAGGAAAAAAAAAGTGCATGGAGCAATTCTTGTGTCCCCAGACTGTCATGCCAGCATATATGGTACTGTATACTCTCTTTCCAGGTACTAGATACAAGCCTACTCTCAATTTACTGAAGGCTACATGACTAGAAGTCATCTGATATTTCTAGTACAATCTGAGAATCCTGGCAATGATACCTTTTGGGGACCTCATAAGGGCAGTAGTGTTTGACAAAATTGAAAATTCTAAATGTGCTGCGTAATGCCTACCGGCTGCTTAAAGGTGACATTTACAAGGATGTACTTCCACAGTGCATTCAGTTTTGCAAATCTCCATTAGCTTGGAAAAGCTCAACAGAACCCAAATCCTCTATCATAGATAAAATTATTGATCGAGATACAAAGAGTATTTTCTCTTGCTGAGAAGACCAGTTTTTTCAGGTTTGTTTCCTCACCTCTGTTCACAGTCTCACAGACACCAGCAGACGACTTCCTAGGATGTTGGAGAGTAATTTATTAACTCCTTTCCCAGGAGTGATTACTTCAGGGCTGCCAGCCCAGGAGAGATTGCAGTGGGGTCTCCTTCCAAAAAGTTTCTACGCCAGAGCAGATCCTCTGCCCATGTTTCCTGCCATTAGGAGTTGCCCCAGCTAGATGTCTGCAAGGAGCAATAAAAAATCCACAACAGTCTTCCCACTTTGCTGCTGAATACATACATTTCCCTGGTTTCTTGCAAACTCTTGTTGTGGACATGTCATATGCCTGACCAGGTAGGACAACAGCTGTGTGATTGTCCATCTGCTGATCTATCAGATTAAATATTAGCCTTTGTGTTTCCTTTAAAACTATGTTTTCTCCTAATATGGTTCTCAAAGAAGAACATTTCTTCCTCTTCTTCTGCACTAGGTATACTGTCAGATAAGTGGTACAGATAGGCAGGATGGGAATGTAAGCATCAACTGACAAAAGTAGAGGCTATTACTTGGGTCAATTTTTTAATGCAATTGCTTTTCACTGGTAAAGGAAACAAAGTGTGAGACGACTATACAGTCTTAGTGAGGGAATCCTGTGTGCAGGATGAAGGCATCTTGGCTGTTAGCTGGTCAAATCTGCCCAAGAAACATTCTTTTCACAGTATTTCTTCTGTGAGAAATTTTTCAGCTTATGACTTTAGTGCTACTTCTTTTTTACCTGGGCAATACTTATTTGTTTATAGACATTGCTAGACTTTTTATTTTCTGTAGATGGGTAAGTTTGAGCTGAGTATGGTTTTTTCCAACTAACAGAGAGTAATATTTGAAATAGATTTAAGAAGTGGACAGAGTCGTTCTTAGTTTATTTCTTTAGGGTTTCATTTTCCTCACGCAAGTTATTTGTAACTCCCACTGAAGCCTATAAATTCCTAGTCCTTCACGGCAGGAAAGGCACTGAAGTCAATGGGAATTACTTGTATCCTGCAGAGGGGGAATAAGCCTCCTGGGAAACTGAGAATCTCCTGTTTGCCATAAGCAATCCATTACTGCACTGTCAGTAGTAAATCATTCCAGGATTTTAGGAATCCCTGTTATTATTTAAGTGTACCTATGCTTTGATTCTCACTCCTTTCTAACATAAAAGTGACTGATGTGAGTTGTGAAATGATGTTAATATATAGATTTCTGCTGACGCTTGGTTTATGGCTTATCCTTCACTGCCTGCATTACAGCACTTGTTGCCCTGAGAGTCAGTGTTGTGTCCAAGCCTGCTGCAGATCTCTCCACAGAATTTCACCCATTGCTCGTGAGAATTTCAACTTCTGGATAAATAAATGTTTTGGGTCAGGTCTTAAAAACACAGAAGTCCTTATTCTCATGTTGTTCTTGGAACGCACCCATGTCTTAGTGGAACTCTCATACCACAGTAACTGATGGAAGAAATAGAGAAATGTAACTTCATGTCTTGGCCTGAGGGTCAGAGGGGAGGGGAGGAGATGGGAGAAGGAGTAGACAGATCCAGTGACTGAGCTTTCCCTGAAGAGGAATAAAAAGGGTTTAGTAGTGACAATAAGTAGAACAAGGACAGTGTCAAATGCATGTGTCTTTCAAAGATCTAAAAATCATATCAGGTTAAAAAAAAACTTATGTAGCAGCTCAAGGGGGCTTTAACAAGCTGAGCTCCCCCGATACTGTCCCTCTTGGCCTTTTGTTCCAGGAACAGATGTCCCTTTTCCCTCAACTGTCTTCTAGTTTCAGAATGAAGTACTTGGGCTCTAAAGATTTTATTCATGGTTGCCTTCATTGGCTTTTCTATTCCTTGGCTGTGAGAATAACGTCTTTGTTATCTTCTAATTATCAGTCTCATCCTGTATTGCCTGTAAGAAAAGAGAAAAGGCTGGGCTTTGCTGACTTGTTGGGCCTGTATTGGACAATCCCTTCTGCACAGATATTTAATGCTTTCAATTTCCAACAGCACACAAGCAGAAGAGGTTTCTAGAGCAAAATACTTCCTGTCTTCACACTAATAAATTGTGTAGTACTTTATAGACAGAAACAATTTGAAGCCATATTTAAATAATAGAATTGGAAATTGATCTGGCAATGAAAATGAGAGCATAGAAAACCTTTGGGATAAAGTACTTAGTTTTTCATGCCATCAAGAAGATAAGTTTTGGTTAAATATATTCATTGTAACAGATGTTTTTGACAGCACCAAGGATCTTTTCCACACTCATGTTAGTGAACTATATTTCATGTTACTATTCTTAATTCTCTTCTGGACCCTTGAAGTAAGAGGGTAAAGACCGACTGGCCACACATCCAGAACAAGCTTCTGGGATTTGGAAAAAAATTGTGAATGGGAAAAATCTTGTGTGATTGGTAGTCAAGCAGAGGGTGCTTGTATAGGGCTGTGGTCACTATGGGCTCAGGCTTGGCTCACTTTCATGCTGTGAACGGGTGCCTCTGTGAAGTCCCAGTGCAGAGAGAAACACAGTTTGGTCATCATAGATGTGATGGGCTTTTCAAGGCTAAGGTCTTTCAGGCTAATAAGCAGAACTTTAAAAAAATGTAATGAAGGCTGGTAGAAAGATTTGAATAAAAGGAATACCTGGAAACCTTCAAGTTCTGTCTGTGCAGACTGTTAGGGAAGCAGTCGATTTTCTTGGCAACTGGATTTTACAAAAAAACTCAAAAATAAAACCAGGATTAGGTCATGTATTAAAGCACTTTGATATGTCTTTAATCATGTGATTTATACACCATTAATTCTTTAAAATACCAAAGGAGAAACAGACATATGATCAAGTCCTTATAAGATATAAACAATCATAAGTTAATTGACTTCCTATTGAAGAGTATTTATTGGAGTTCTTTGCCTCTATTATCCTCCAAACAGCAAGAACCCATGTGACTAAACACTACATTTCATAGAACAGTGAGATTATTTTGCATATGTTTTGTGCAATTATCATTGCTTTTGGCAGACTTTCAAATGCTCCAGTATGGGATTGTAGCAATATGAAATCTGGCAGTGCCCTAGTGATCTGACACTTGTCGCTTACACTGTGTTATCTTCTGTGAAACACTAACTTGTTCATGGGGATACTGTAGAATATTGATCGGAGCACAGAATCATTAACACAAAGTAGTTTTCCACATCCTGCCACATAGCTGCTCATGCAGTTGATATTCAACTTTGGCAGTGCAGCATTTGGGATGTGGAAGTCCGTTTTAATCAAAAATTGCAAACCAAGGGCGAGATCCCCGTCTCCTGCAGATGCCCTGGCCTTTGCTGATTTCCGTTCAGCTACGTTGTTTTTTTAAATCCCTGAAGAGCCTTGCCACCGAAGCTTATAAATTGAGATAAATACTAGGTCTTTCTACAGAGCTTTTCAGTGATCAGTTGGATGTCTGAGGTCCCTTGACTCCATCTGGATAATAAACTGCAGATGCTGGATGCCTCTCCACCTGATGAGCTGTCAATGTGCTGGATAGATGAGCTGTCAGGAAGCTAAAGAGGTTTCAGGTTGAAATGTGTCTTGGTTTTTTGCCTTCATTAATATATATGTGTATATATATACATATATATAAAACTGATGCTGTGGAATGTCTTGATTTCACCAAACCCGCATTTTTCCCAACCAGTATTTGCTCTAAGAAAAGACAGGAGCCTTGTGAGTTCAGCTGAATATTAGAACACTGCTACTACACTGCTTTTGAGTGAGAAGTGTTTTGGGGCTCGGTGGCTAGAGATTGCTCGGTTGCATTGCACAGACAGAATGGTTCAGTGGTGAGTCATGAAGCAGCAAGGAAATAGGGGGAGAGTTCAGTGGGTAGGGTAAAGGCCTTGAAGATGGAAAAGTTAGCGCTAGCAGAGACTCATTTCAGGATCCCTGAAACATTTGGCACTGTGGGATTTTAATGTATATCATTATGAGGTGGGTGTTACATGGAAATCAACGAATAAAGTGGTTTGTTTAAGTATGGAGTGCTAATACAGCAGGCAATGGGTATGGGTTTTGGAGTTTCCATTAAGGGACCGATAGTGGAAAATGTGGCACAAATTAGTCGTTGTGCTGGGAGATACTAATTTCAAACTCTTGGCTCTAATTTCTATTGCTACTGTCTTGACCACAGTTAGGAAGCATTCCTATGAAGGACCATAAGCAGATGGAACTCGATCTTACTTCTAGAATGTGATGCTTTTTATTTCATTAAGAGTTCGACTGGGCCTTTAGGAATATAGAGTTTAATTACTACTAAAATGGAATAGATCCAGCCCACAGACCCTTTACTCAGCTTTGAAAATCTCTCCAGTGAAGGCAAAGATGTTTTAGATGGAACAAAACATCTACAAAAAGTTTTAAAAGTTCCATCTCTGAATCTCTCCTTCAAGCACGAAGGTGGCCCTCGCAGACATGTTTAATAGCTAGCAGCCAGGACATGGTAAGTCTCACAGCCATGCTTTTTGGGCCAGTTGACAGCAGCATAGAGTTCCCGTGTGAATGCTGAGTGCTCCAGCTAGCTCTGTTGAGCCAATATATTTCTTCAAAGACTAGACAGTGCTGAACTTAGTAACATGAAAAATGCAAGTTTTCAAAATTCTATTTTAAGTCCACAGCTGGATTTTCAGTCAATTAGGATGTTTCTTTTATTGTGCTTTCTGGTTAAAATATTACCTTAAGTCAACCAACTTATGGTTTACTCTGCTCTTAAAATGTGGACAGTCTAGTTTGTATTTTTATGAATTTTCAAGACCAAACTTTTAGTTTGGTTTTATTTACAAATTCTCTGCAACTAGCTAGTGATCAGAATCTGACATTTGTCTTAATATTTGCTGATTCCTTCTAGGATGGTATACTCAACCAAAATAACAATTTAACTGTGAATTTCAGTTCAGATTATACCTGTCTAAAATGAACCTGACTTAGAAGAAAACTTGCCAGCATTATGAGAGAGCTCAAAAAACTTTAGGGTTCAAAATTAGCCTCTAGAACTATATTTTTGGGCACACTGGTTTGGTCTGGTTTTCCCAGGCTTTCAGTCGAACTGTGTGCCAGCAGGCAATTTGAGTTAGACTGCATCTCAAATCCATGCATTTCCTTATGAAGCACCGAGCATCTTCTGTTTAAAACAAACATGACCTGACACAATTAATTTTGTAACTGCATTTTCTCCCCCTCCAAGTAAAATTTAAGGGTGAAAAAATGAAGATGCAGAAGTAATGCTGGGTTCATATTCAGAGTTTATTTGGTAGCCTGTGCTCCTAGCATGCCTCACCTGAACAGTGCTAGGGCTATGCTTAAGAATCCACCTCTTGGTGCTTCTGAAGTAAACGGTATTTACCACTCTGTCACTACCTTCCTTCTTTATTGTTGGATAGGATAGGATTTTTTTTGTCATATACCTATGGTGTTGTCACTAGGTCTAGGACTTCTTGATTAAAAGTCTGACACACTTTTAGTCTTCCATTAATCAGAATTGTTGCCTACATTGCCTACTTACTGTATTTTGACAATTTACATGTTCTGTCAGGGACTTCTTTTACTGATAGCTGAGTAACAGATGGAAAGGTAGCACAGCTTTGAAATATTTGAAGTCAGGACTACAGAGATTTGACACCTTTTATTGCAGGGTTAAAGAAAGGGAACTGTATTCTACAGCACTCCAAAATGATAGTTTGGGGTATAAAGTCTGACACATGCTAGGTAACTGCACTTTGTTTCATCTTCCTCCATATGTGCCTAGAAATCACACAGCACCATGTTTTGCCAGATGCATAAAATCTAACAGATTCATTTTTTCTCTACCCAGTTACTCCTGTGTTAGTTTCATGTATCACAATTAAGAAAGAAGAAAGGAAGATGGAAATAGATAAAGCGAAACAAAGAGAATGTGACAAATGGTGGTGAGGGACAGTAGGAAAGGTAAAGAAACCAACTTGGTTTGTATTAATTTAGGAACCAGAACCCAGAGACCCTAAGTGACTTCTTCCTTCCAACCATAAATCAAAGCACTGTTGCTTGAGCCTTATTATTTTGGTGCAGAGGGGTAGCATACTTATTGCAAGACTGTGAGGTGGTAAGAGGAAGTCCATTCTTTTTAAGCATAGCTGTTGGAATAGCATATGGCACAGACCTTTCTACCAGACATTTCTACCATTCTTTCTCTGCAGTTTTGGTGCACTGTCTCTTTTCTGTGTTGATAAACTGATCACAAATGTGGAAAAATAATAACGGTGCTCAAAATGTCAGCATATTTCATACTTTGTTCTGGAGAAACCAAAGCATGGGAAGAGAAATAATTTAATACTGAAACACAGTGAAATTCTGTAGAACAAAATAGCATGGAATATTCATGGGCCTTTCAGGCCCTGCCTGCCTCCCCTGGGGATTCCTGTCACATTCCTGCTCATGACTCAGGTATCCAGCTCAGCCCAGGGTGGGCTGTCACCCACTGCCCCGGTGACACCATAGGATGCAGCTTTCCAGCTCTGTCACAGCCCTGTCCTGCCTGGCCATGGGTCCTGTTGCACCAAACACAACCTGCACTCTAATGGTCTGGCCTGGCCTCAGTTCTCCATGAAGTTGGCTGTGTCACCATGCTCAGCTCCTGCTCCCCTAGGGAGTAGTTGGACCTTTCTGCACCCTAATGTAGCACTTTCCTTCCCTTGTTCTCAGGGCTGGGGAGAATTGTTCATTCCCAGTTGGCAAAGGGCAGGTCCAGTGTTCCAAAACATTTGAGCTGTGAGGTGCTTCCTTTCTGGGTAAGAGGCATTGCCTCTCTTGCTGAAGGGGATGTGGTGTCTTCATAGTTTGTGTATGCAATTCATTACAGGTATGCAACCTCCTCTGTGAGTCAACTTCCAGGAAATCGGTGCAAGAATTCCAGGTGAATTGTGGATAAAATTCATGGGAAGGTGTATTTGTTACCTCTTCAGTATATTCATCAGAAAACTTCTCAGAAAATGTGTCTGCTGTTCCAGCTTTGTTAATTTTCCTGATTATTAAACCATCAGTGTTTGCAATACCGAGGGTTGCCAAACAGTGAACAAGCTTTTGGCGTGGTCTCGCGTCGTTTTTTACTTTACACTGGCAAGTATTTAATTGTTTGGGAGTTAGTCCAACGTACACTGCCCTTCCCATTATTGATTGCTAGAGCAGCCAACATGTTTTGTAACTGCCTGTTTTAAAGACCGTCAACTGCATTTGAAGTGTATAGTCTGTATTTTGTCAGCTGCAGCAGGGAAACATCTTTGGAACTGGATCACATAATGCACAGACCTGATAGATGGACTCAATTAAATCAACAATAATACAGCAGTTGGCACACTCAGTGTAGCTACTCTGATCCCACTCTAAAATTTTTCCAAATCCTTTTTATTCTCCAAGCCTCTGATCAGAACTTTAGGCCCTTTATAACCCTAATTCAAACATCACTTCAGAGGTTAACACATTTGAACTCCCAAAGCAATGCTTTTAACTTCTATCCTGTGGTCAATAAGAGGCTAACTCTATCTGTAAACAGTGTCAGATGGTGTCTCACACATTGCACTTAAGAAACCTTACTCCTGATAGTTCCTTGACCTTGGTGGCCTTGCAGACTGGCCATCTTAAATGACACTGAACAGGGTACCAACGGAGAGATCGCACGCTTGATACTGTAAAGCTGACAGCAAACTGACAGCAGTCAGTGTGTGAGTAAGGAGGCAGGAGAACATCTGAAGGGAGACAGCAATGAATTCTGCCCCAAAGCAGCAGGTTAACATAATGATATGATATTTTTATGGCCACATCCTTGTATTTTTTCGGTTGGTCGTATATTAGGTACATGCAGGCATTCTGGAGAATCAGAAAAGATTTATTCCTGGTGCTTGCTCTTTCCCTTTTGTGCCTGGCAGCGTTGTAAATTACAATAATGTTAGGAATTACTTGGACCGGAAACAGTATTAGTGTAGAGCAACACCCTTGTTGGCAAACACAGTCTGGATCTTCAGCTGGTATAAATATGTGAAGATTTTGTGGCATCTGTGGGTGTTAAGTTAGTTTGTACTAGTTGAAGATCTGGTCCAGAGAAGCACAGAGAGGAATCCAGCATTCAGTTCCTATTGCATATCCTCTAAAAGGGGACTACAGGCATGATAAAGCTGAAATAGTATGAGAGGAGCCAGGTTTCTTATTTCAAGGCACTTGGTTACTAAACAAAGCTGTTCACAAAGTGGTGTGAAACCCAGTATCCAAGATTGAAGAGTGAAGGCTTTTCATCTTGGTTGCTTTGATGAGGGTGACAGCACAAAGTTTGGGGCAAGGAAGAGTCAAGCCCTTTTCATTCTTCAGAGAGTACTGCCTTAGAAAGTGCTGGATGTAATCCCTCCACATCCAGTCTCTATCCCTAGATCTCATGCCAGATTTGTACTGGGTGATTTGTATCCCTTGCAAGTAACGTATACTCTGCAGCTGATGTTCTCCTACTGTAGATGCAGGCTCATTAGCAAAGCTCTGTTATATATCCTTTTGTCAGGAGCTGAGTGGACATGGACAGTTTTGCCATAGAGGGAGCTTCTGAAACCCAGCTGTGTCCATCAGGATCATTTCTCTTCATGCACCTGATGGATCTAACTATGTAAACACAAGTCTGCAATACATATGCAGCCTACCATCTATTTCTGGGCTCTTGAGCACAGAAAATATTTATTGAATATGCCTCTGTTCCACTACAGCATACATTTTCCTGTTATATATTGTGGGAACAACTTGAACATGCAGTACCTAAAAGTTGCTGAGCTGGTGGGAAGGATGAGAGTAGGGAGGAGATAGGTTTCTGCCATACTGACATATTTCACAGGCTCCCATTTCTTAGTGTTCACAACTGCAAATAGTTTGATCACTTAGTTGCAGTTCAAGTATGCAGGGAAGAATACATTGAAAATAACTGATTTTTTTTTTCCACTTGCATGTGACCATGTGAGGCCTTTGCTCTTCAGACTTGGTTCATTGAAAGTCATCAAGTATCCAGGGGACTTCAATGACAGAGAAATAGGGTTTTGTTTCCAAACTTCAAAATACTTTAAAATTGCATATACTGTCTATCTCTCTACTTGTGGGTGAAGGGAATGAATGTGGAAAATTAGACAGCCAGGTTTCAGAAGTGACTGAACTGAGGTTAGCTGGTTAAAGACAGTTAAAACTTGAATCATGATGGCAGCTTTTAACCTAGCTTAAGTGACAAGTAGAAGTTGATTATCACCTTTTTCAATCATAAAATTTGATGATGTTTTGTGAAGATGATGATGTTTTTAGAATTTATTTCCCCTCCTACTTCTTCCTTCTTATCTATTATGTAATTGGCTACAATGGTTATCAGAACTTGGGTTATTCCTTCTTTGAATACAGTTGCCCAGAAATTGTCTGTGTAGTTGATGCTGTCAGAGGCAGGTAAACTATTTGTACAGCTGATTCCTGTATAGTGGGTATAATGTTACTGTTATTTATTTTGTAGGAAAACAGTGAAGTTTTTGTTTAGCTCCAAGTTTATTTTCTTAGAGAGCAGCTGAAAGCTTAAATAATAGTAAATCCCTCATTTTGTTTTTTCAGATATTTTACCTTTGTAAAACCTCTTTTCCAAATATCTTTAGAGATATTTACTTGTAGGGAAGTTTTCAGAGATTTGATTTGTTGATGAACATCTACCCAAAGTTTTGACAAAATCTTTTTAAAAAATATCTTCAATTTATTCCTCAAATGAAGAAACAGCAATATTTTCATCACCTGATTAATTTTTTTCCATGTTACTCATGAGCAAATGACAGATTCATTGATCAGTTCTTTTGTCTATAAACACAGTTTAAACATCACTTTTAAATGGAAAAGATAGACCAAACAATCTGATAAGGATTCCTGATTGTGTACACTGCATGTCTCCTTGTAATTGCATAGCTCTGGACTCACTGGTTGCTGTACCTTTATTATTAATCACGTAATCAGACTCCCCAATTCTGTGTTTCTACAATTTCTCTGCTAGATTTAATTCAGAATGCAATTTTGTAGGTTTTTGGCTGTAGCCTGTATCTAGTCCATCAGTGTGTCTACTTGCAAATTCACTCCTTTTTGCTGAAAGAGTACATGAGGCACAGAAGTGCATTGCATTCCTTGTCTGTTCTGCAGTGCACAAGTAAAAGGTGTATCACAAGATAGTCATCATCATCTCTCAGAAGATGAGAGGGCTGTTGTGCAAGCCACTTTCTGATCAAATGAAAAATGTCTGCCTCTGAACACTGACAAAAACAACTAAGAGTGGGACTAAAGTGTTATTATCTCTCATTTATTTTTAAAATGGCATGTGAAGAAGAGATCCCATAGCTCCATCTGCTCATTAATATAAAACAGTCTTCTGTCAATGTTTTAAATTAAATCCTGGGCAGGCTAATCACTTAATTAGAGAGCCACCTTTTTCCTTTTGAGTGTGTTTTCCTCAATACTTCCATTCAGAAATGGGTCCTCATTCAGGACTAAAACCAGCACAACAGGAATTAGAGCTGCAGAATTTTGAGAAGGATTTTGGTCTTTTCCTAATTCCTTCTTTTTTTGAGGTGAGTTTATGAGTTTTGATTTAATCTCTAATGAGTGCTAAGACCAAGCTAGACATGAGAGCTCTATTTTACCTTGCCCTTGTGAAGGTTAGAGGCTGACCTAGGATGACTGACTTCAGTGCCTCTCTGTGATGTGTGTTCAGAGGGGATGGGTGAAGTCAAGTACCAGTATATGAATGGCAGAGATAGCTTGACTTCCCTAGGAGGAGAGGAAGGTTTTAACCATCCAGGATAAGTGTCAACTGTTTTCCTCACCAGGGAATTCAAAGTAAACACCATGACAGTCCGTGTCCCATGTTACCTTGCTGCTTGGGAAAATGTAAAGTAAGTACCAGTCATAAGCTGGTCTGGAATTCCCCACTTGATGCTTTAGGCATTTCCTTGATGAGTGGAGGAGAGATTTGATTGTCTCTATCTTTGAAAGGTGATAGAAATACTCCAGAAAAGCATGTGCCAATTACATGCATTAATGTCTCCAGGAAAAAACAATTCTCAGCTGAGGATACTGTGCAGACAACAGCTCCCATCAAAGCACAGAGCATGAAACAGGATAGCAGGGTCTGACATGAACAAGTGATGACTAAAGGAAGATAGATACCTGCAGTGTCTTGTGAACTTCCCAGGGCCTGTCTCTGAGAGGCAAAGGCTGTTTAGTGGATAAAGCTGGTGTCTCGGAATCCCTGACCTCAACAGATTTTGCCTTCGTTACATAAGAGTGAGAGTGCTGCCTCTAAAATAAGAAAGGGGAAGTTATTGTGATCACTTCTGACAGCTACATGCAGGAGTTACACAGGAACATTTGACCTCAAGTCATTTTGAGCTGTGAGTGTTTTGTTTTACATACTGAGTTTTTGGAGAGTACCCAAAATTTGAATTTAGTTGTGAAATCTGGGTTTTATTTACCTGTGAAAAGATATAGATATGTTCTGTATTGACATCTGAAGTGACTAGTACTTCTTATTTTATCTAGCCTTTTATATACTAGAAAGAATGAACATGAATACATATGGAAGATGTGACTGTCCCACCCCTTTTTCTCTAATCTCTTAGAGAGTTGCACTGGAGATTAATTAACCTAGAGGAAAAATCCTGGGACCTGCCCTTTGCTGGCATAATTTAATATAGAGGTGAATTTACATCAGTTCAGTATCTGGTCCCTTCTGCAAGGGGAAAAAGGTTTTATGTCTGCCAAGGGTATGTAATTTGTTGGCAAAAGCCAACAAATTGCAGTTAGGGCTAGAAAATTGTTGAAAACTGAACTGCAGAAGCAGCCACCACTGTGTGCAGCTTTAGAGATAAAACTCTTCTCTTTTTCTCACATAACAGCTCTTGGTGAGTGTCAGAAGAAAGCAGCTCTTTCTGAGGTGTTGTGCTGCTGTGCTATCCTGTGTTATTTTTTAGAAGGGTGGGTGTTTGGTCCAGGACATCGGCATGCTTGTTGGGAGAAACTTGCTCTTTCTGGTGATTACCTCTGCTTTTCCCCATGGAGGATTTCTGGAGAAGAGTGATTGTAAGAAGCATCCAGTCAGCCTGTTCTACCTGTTACACCCCTGGGTATAGCTCCAGTTGTGGGCAGTGCTACATTCTCCCTTTGAGATGCAGAGATTGGGTCAGTCTTAAGAGGTTCAGCGGGCAGTGAAACACAAATACATCTGCCCTTGGTGTGCGTGACTGGACAAATCTCAATTGCCTCCAGCGAAGCCGTGTGGGTTTGTAGCAGCTGAAGAACTGGCCCAATAGAACATGAAGAGCTTCCTACTGCAGATGAAGCAATTCACCACCCACTTCTATTATTAGCAGTGGAAAGCTTTTTGAATCAGGAAGAATGGCAAAATTGACTTCCTTTTTGTTAGGCTAGGCTCTGAAGTAAAAAAATGGGTCGTTGTCATGAACTATGTTAAAAAATACCTCCTGATTTAGAGAAAATATACAGCTGTTGACTTGTATCAATTATTTACCAGCATATTAAGCAGCCATTACTGATGATAGGATTATGGGGAATGTTAACATATGTTAGGCTTAGAGATTAATTTAGGGAAACAACATATTTCTGAAAAATTACGTTAAAGCTTTGGACTGCCCTGCATTACAGTATGACACGAACTGGGACTGAGAGCCTGAGAATCTGAATTCAACTTGTGACTCTGTCACTGACACCCTGTGTGACCTCAGGCAACTTATATGAGCTCTGTGCACCCTGTTTCTCTTTTGTTAATGGAGAAGAAAGGAAAAACTTTCTGTTTCTCATGTTTTCCTGCTTTGAGTCGAGGCCACTCGTTCCTTCAGCACTGCACTGAAAAGAATGATGTACAAGCCTCTATATGAGGCACCCAGAGATTTACAATAAACTGATTCTAAAAAGAACAAATTCTGTCATATCTGGGATGTTGAATCCCAAAGCAAAATTAGAACAAGGCAACTATGGGCTTGTATTTTTCTATTTACTACTTCAATCATTCATTATTTTTAAACCTAATACAATGATGTTTACAAAACAAATGACTACATAGTTTATTGTCACCAGCAAAGTGCTAAAAGGAGAAGAAAGGAAATCTTGTAGAGACCTTCTCCAGTGGGAGATCTCTTAGAGAGGAAGCTGCAGAGTTGGGTCCAGCATTTACCCAGTACTGATCTGTTTAAAGCATAAATGCTTTAATTTCTCACAGCTGTAGGGACTGAATGCTGCCTTGCTCTGAAAGCACGAGGGTGCAGTTCTTCCACGGAGTCTTGGATGTTCTCTCTCATGATTTTCTTGTCTGTGCCCCACAGGTCCAACCTCCCCACGGAGCTTGGGAGTCACAGCTCCATGCCACTTGAAACTGCATTGCCTGTGGTCCAGCAAATTGCACATGTTCCCTTGGGGCCTGGGTGTTTAAGAAACACGTCTTCTTTCTCTTCAGAGATGCTAAATAGCTGAATAGAGTGACCTGAGTCAGTATATCACGAGATTCCCTTGGATTCACAATCAGCCGTCTGCCCTGGATACAGATGGTGAGGGATGAGAGTAAATCCCTGAGGGTAAAGACCCATATGCCCGTGTGTGTTTGCCAGTCGTACAGAGGGTCACCCGCTGCAGCACCTCTTTAAAAACTTATCATTAAGCCCGTCTCCTTTGTGAACTTTCTCATTATCATTTCATTGTGCTGTGCAGTTCTGGCCTGACCCAATGAATATTGACTTCATGCTTGCTTTTCTAATTGAATTACAGGGGAGCAGGGTGAGCCACTGAAGTTTCCTGCCTGCAGTCCTGCTTCCCTGGCAGCCAGCTGAATAGAGGCTGAAAGAAAAGCTGTTTGCTTGGGCATTATGGATAACAGAGACCTGTCACAAAGCTGCTACAATGATTTATGTAAAGACAGAAGAAAATGAGAGAGAAAGAGTCTTGCTCACTTTCAGCACCAGCTTTTCTTTTCTTTTCTTTTCTTTTCTTTTCTTTTCTTT
>VXBZ01005662.1:107038-358835 GCA_013399135.1 Heliornis fulica | reverse complement strand
TTCCCCTTCCCCTTCCCCTTCCTTTTCATTAATTTCTTCCTTTCTTTTTCATCACCTTTCTTTCCTCCTCTTTGGTCTCTGTCTCTCTCCTCTTCCTGGTCTTACTAAAAATAGAAAGAAGAAGAGGAAACATGTAACTTGATCAAATATTTCAGACAAAAAGCATCATTCTCCAATCTTTAAATAATATTTCTTGGTAAGACAGATATGTTTATCATTATAGTTGAATCATAAGAAAGAATACAAGCATGTCACTGTAACTGCCCAAGCAAACAACATCCCATAAATGTCTATACAGTGTTAGCAAGTCTTATTTAGGATAGCATGTTGGAAAAAAAATGGACTCCATAGTTTACCTTTTCTTCCATTGAATTTAATTTCCATATCCTACTAATGTAATCAGGAGTGGAGTAAAGCCAGGTCTCAGTGGCTTTGTAAACACCACATTATGTTATGTGTTCAACCAACAATTCCATTTGCAGTGGTGCAGCACAACAGGAGGGATCTAAGGGTCACTCATGAAGCTGCCAGAAGGGCCCAGAGCTCAGCTCACGGTGCTTGGTCAACAGGGGGATCACACTTTTGTACTGGGCCATCTCCCATGACACTCTGAATTGCACTTTCACTTTCTATATATTTTGCACTTGCACTTTTTTTTTTTTTACTTTAAAAAAGTTTGATTCTGCTTAAAGAGTAAGGTCAAGAAGCATAATTGAGTTACTTAAGTAGAATATTTAGCTCAAGGCTCTTGGACCAGCGCAACAGTTGCAATTGTTTTTCATTAAAATCTGTGCTGGTTTATATTCCTTATGATTTACTAAAAGTTGTGTTTCTGAAGTTTGGGTTGGAAGAGAGAACTTCATGCCCAGCTCTGGTTATGGCTAGGCCAAGTCAAAAAGTTTCCCTCCAGGCTGTTACCTAGCGAGAAGTTGGGCTTTCCCATGAGAATTTGGGAAGGAGGCCTTTCTTCTTTCAGCATCCACTTCCTTGGATACATTTTCACTCCCTCAAATCAGAAAGTTTTTTTCCTGGAGAAAGTTGTGTGCCTTCCCATCTCTGGCTGGACTCCATCCTGTTCTCCATTGTGTGGCAACTCAGTCATTTACTGAGGATCCTTCTTACTCAACCTGCATCCCTGGTGCTGTGGGTCAGCCTGTGCTGCTCCCGGGTCAGTAGAAAAGCTGCGGTGAGGAGCTCATCTTCCCGCTCCTCTTGAGGCACAAGAAGGAGGATCTGGCCTTCTATCAGCTGCAGTTTAATTGGTTGGTTATTTATTACAATGTACCTTGCAGAGGGTTCACTATATAGCGCTGGTCTTGGTTTTCTCTCTGAGACATGTGAGAAGTGCCTTTGGTGAAACCAGTGTGCTATACAGCTGGAGGATTGTTGCCTTCTCAGTGCTGAGTGTTTGCAGGCAGAATTTAAAGTGAGGAACACTTAGCAACTGTTTATTTGTATTTAAAAAACAGAGGAAAATTATGTAGGGTATTTTGAGAAAAAAATAAGCAGGTTGTTAAAGACATTATGGTCTTATCATTGATAATAAATCTGATTTACTTTAAGTTGGGCATACTGTTAATTAAAAAAAAACAGGATAGTGTTCAGCTATTTTCAAATTGCTTATTCAGAGGTGACTTTGCATAGAGCTGAATTTTATTCCTTTCTTCCTGCTCCCAGTTTATTACCTAAATGTACACTTTCTTTGGTCATGTCATTATTTTTATCTTTCCTGATTGATTCTCTGTCTATCTTGCTGTTCTGTATTATTTACTTTCTCAGTTTTTTTGGCCTTTCACTTTACTTTTCACAATTTTTTTTTTGTTAACATTGTCATGGAAGTTTGCAAAAAACAACTAAAGAAAAATCTGACTTTTCAGTAGCTGGCATTTTCCTTAATTCTGATTTAACCCCTCCCAGTGATTGATCAGGAATTAAGCTTTGTTTGGAATAAGTTTATTGGAGACTGCTCTTTGGTAGCCACTAAGCTGCTTTCAAATAAAAGGGAGGTTTTTCAAGTGACCTCATTGAAGAAAGGGCAACAGGTGGATTTATTCTCAGGTTTACATGACTTGAAAGGGTAAACATGAAGCTTCAGCCAACGCTTTGCATTTTAAAGAGCACTTCCATGGGGCTATGTGTGTTTGTTTGGTAGGTACACTCCAGGTTGAAACGGAATGACTATTGACTGTTGCTGAAAGGCCTTGTAACTTAATAAATTACTTTCTGTTATTTGAATGATTAATATTTGAAAAAGTAGATGGTGAAGTTAATTCTCTGATTTGTATTGTCCAGTTCATGATTTCTTCAGATATTTGCTTGCGTGGCCATCAGTATATAAATTGCTCTTTCTTAGTTTTATTTGTTTTCCTGCTTTGTCTCATTTGTTTTTAAGCCTTATGGGATACTGGCCATCAAGCACTTGTCATCAAGGATTTGTATTAGGAGTTTCCCATTTCAGTTGGTGGCACTAAAATAAAAGAAGTTAATAGCATTGTAGTCTGTTTTATCCAGTGTAACATATGTATTTTATATCTTGTATTACATTTTGCAACAACAAATAATGGTCTGAAGACTTGTGTTACTGGACACAGGCACATGCACATGAGTGCAGCAATAGCCCAGTCCTTGGGCTGCATTGAGATAACAGACCTATGTAACCTCCACTGCATAAAACTAGACACATTTAAGATTGTATTTGCCAGGGAGTTACAGTCACATAACAAAAAACTGCCTTATGCATGTGAAAGGGTTCATTTTATCACCTCAGTTGGTGCTGGAACTGGTACCTCAATGGGTACTGGAAACAGTAGTGTTCACACAGTAGCCCTGTGGCTACAGTCATGGGCAAAACTACTTTTAACTTCACTGGGACCAGGATTTCATCCACATTTTGGAATTTCTATAAAGAAAGGCTATTGCCCGTGCAAGTATCTGGGAGTAAAATGTAGTTATCAGCACCACTCAATGCACTGAAAAACGGTATTTACTCAGTAGAGAAAGAATTTAAGTAAACAATAACAATCATTAACCATGTTTATCTTAGCTATGCCACAGATTGAAGAATTAAATGTAGGTTTTTTCATGGCTAACTTGTTGGCTTGAGTAACAACTGAGCCTTTGAAGCAACACAATGATTCTGACCTTTTGCTTAGATTTGGGGTCACTGTAAGAAAGGAAATTTTATAAGCCACCTACACATTATTTCCGCCTGAAATTGGTGAGAGAATCTTTTTGGATTATGGGCATTTCAAACCCATGAAACACAAGACAGGAACTCCTTTGTGTGGTATTCACATCAAGACTGGTACCCATAAATCAAGATGGATGTATATCTGAATGACTCACTACAGTTCAGCTACAAGATCTGGGCTGGAGGCAGTGGCCACTACACTATCCTGAAGGTCAAGTTCGAAGTTCATGATGCTTCCTCAAAAGGCTGTGAATCTTTACTTTGTATATTCCTCTGTGTAATGAAAGTGCACAAGAAACGTAAGATTTTTAATTGCTAATAATTTTTTTTTCTAGCAGCAAAGATTATTGTGACTTCCCAAAGTTTGGTATGTTTTCTGAAGAAAAGAAATCTTTCAACTTTGAAAAGCACAATGCTTTGACTCGTTCTTCTTTATGTTGGCAGGGATCCTATACTAGAGTGAGTTCCCTGAAAGGCAACCAAATCACCCACCACAGACAGCTGTGATGAATAACATTCCCTGTGTTTGCAAGAAATCATTGCTTACAGTATCCCATGCAATCCCAGCATCCTGCAACCTGTGGTGCATTTGGGGGTTTTATTTAATTTTTACAATCTGTTATTGCTGTTCAGCAAATTTAATCCTTGAGAGCAAGGGATACTTTGTCAAGTTAAGCAGAGTGTGAGTCTGCTTTGCTCATTCTGGAGCAATTGTAAGAAAAACCTTGGATAAACCACTCCCATGAACAGAACAGGGAACCTGGCTGGCAAGTGCTGGTCCAAGCTCTATTACTGGCCTGCTGGCTGATGAATGTAATCTCATTTATTAGCTGCTTCCTTTTCCTTCCTTCCTTTGGTCCTGTTTGCCCACACTGTCCTGTTCCCAAAGAAGACCTCTTTTCTGTATATGTCTACTGAGCAGAAGAGTCCTTCTCTGTGTGTCAAGTTTAGAATAGCTCCAGAGACCATCCTCCAGATGTGCTGCCCATGCATGGCGCTGTATGCAGCTTCACTCTGCATAGCCAAACGTGTGGCTCCACAGCCTGGACCTCTTTGCACAGCAAGTTGGGAGAAGGAGAGAGGTGTGAGATAGAGCACCCTCTGCTTGGTGCTGTACCAAAGGGCTGTGTGCTACTGCAAAATGGGGAAAAAAAATTAAATCTTTCTGTGTATCATGGCTGTTATCTCTGTTTGCAGCCAAGCTGCTGCAGCACTTTCAAGTTTGTTTGCTGCCTTTCCCTGCAACAGAGTAGTTGGTAAATCCTTGTGTTGCTTCTGGAACAAGGAGGCACAACTCTGCCAGACCTCTGGCATTGAGAACTTGGTGGAGGGTTATTAGTCTGACATTATCCTGTGGTAAACAGCTTAAGAAGCTCTGAATCATCAAAGCAACCATCCATTTTTAAAAATTAAAATTATATACAGTGCCCTCTTAATACAAGTATACAAATGTTTATCAATTTATTAAATTAAATATGTCTTTCTTAATTTAAAAAGCTTTGTGCAGCAGGGTAGTGATAAATGCATACAATTTCACACTCCTGACAGGCATGTTTAAAAAGAAGGAAGGGAGGGAAGAAAAAAAAAAGGCAACAGAGCTCCCTAAATGGTAATTCGACTTAATTTTTTAACAAGACTGTTTGGGTTTCAGAGTGATTCCATGGCCTACAGCAATGATCAAAGTGGTGCTGTAGTGGTGAGCTTCATGCAGGCAGAGTACTACGGACTGTGCTGTGGCATGCTCTGCAATGTTTAAACACTCTAGTAACCAGGTGCTTCAGTTTCATCTACATCAATGCTGCTGGACTGACTGGATGCTCAGGTCCTTTAGCACAGTAGCCCTAGGCCCAATCAGGACCGTAAGAGGTACAGAGAAGGGGTGACAGAAGAGAAATATAAGGTTTTTAGGTGTTTGAAGGATTGCCTAAATTTACCTTTTTGGGCCATCAGTTGAATATTTATAGCTGGCCTAAGGGGTTCCATATGGTTTAGTTTTTTTTTTGTCTAATGGACTTGGGTTAATCCTTAATAGGAATGATGTCTTGTAATCAGAAGAGCAATTCCATCTCACACTAAAGGAAGAGCTGGCTCTGCATGCTTTGTGTCTGCTAGATTAAAGCAATGAGCTGGAGGACAATCTGTGGCATCACTATCTTAGTACGTGTTATAAGCAATCCCCACAGAGGTGCTTATGTAATATACTCCATAACCTTTGCAAACATGTCTCAGGGGAGCGTTTCAAGACACAAAGACTGGAGAAATTTAGAGAGGCTGGTGTTTTTTCTCACTATACATGAAAACTAGTTTGATACTGGCATAGATTTGCTCCATGCTTAGACCATTTATTAAAGTCTAGACGCAACATAAAAGCATGTAAATTGGTTCCAGTTGTCTCTAGTAAAAACTTTAGCTTGAGCTGGGAATTGATTGGTGAATCTCAGCATAATTAAAATTGACTGTTAAAGTTTCTCCCACTTAATTGGTAACACTTTCTTTGGAAGTCAGCGAGTTATTCTTGCTGGATCATTTAAAGGAGTTTCTGTGTATATGATCAGAACTCAAATGCAGTTTTATGGAGAGGTTTACAGTTATGTTCCACCCTGGTGGTCTTTCATCCTGTATCTTTCCTATTTAAGATTTATGCTGTCATTCACCACAGCCTAATTGTGTTTTGATAAAAATGAAACGATTGCTGACGCATTTCAGACTGAAAGCTGGTGATATTTTGAAGCTTTCAGTAAGCTGATCTGAAATGCTGTGCTGCTCAAAACCCTCGTCTCTCTGCATGTCTTTACTTCTAATTCCAGCATTTGTTGGTTGGTTTTGTATGGATTCTGATAGGTACCCATTATGGCTCTCTGAGTGCCCTGCCAGCAGTGTGTTATTCAGTGTGCCTAATGGCTGTCCTGTGCAAACCTTTTCATTCTGTCCTTAGGAGGAGAAATGTGTGCAGTGGTTGTCTTCTGGTTTAGATTTTTAAAAATTACATAGGTTTAAAATTATGCAAGTTGCTACATTTTATATCAAAGCCAGTTCACAAAGCACATCTTATCCTCTGAATAGCAGACAACTGGATTTGCAGTGGCTTTTAGCTCTTTAAGGATGTCCTTCCACAGTCTTGGTACAGACCCAATTCTGGAGGTTGGTGTTATTCAGGATGGTGCTACCGGACATACTTAGCTCTCTTTAAACATAAGCTGTCTTGTCCTGACGAGCCATGGACTTAATCACAGCATTAACTGCTCTTGTGAATCAGGCACTAGATACACTTAATTCTCCCCACAGTCTCATTATTTTTAGTGAATCACAGACAGTGCTTATCGTTAGTGAAATGTAAAGGTGTCAGTTATGTGTACTCCTCCTGTTTTTATCTGGGATAGTTATTTTCCTTTCTAGTAGCTAATAGAGTTCTATGTAGTTGTACTGTTTACACTAAGTCAAGGACTTTTCAGCTTTCCACACCCTGCAAGGTGCACAAGAAACTGGGAGAGTTCAGCCAGGACAGCTGATCCAGACTAGCCAAAGGGATATTGCCTCATATAGGATATCATGCTCTGTATATAAACTGGGGGAATCTAGCCAGGAGGTGGGGTTGCTGCTTGGAAAAAGTTATTGGTGTTTTTATTTTTGCAAGTGGCGAGCAATTACATTTGTACATCACTTGTTTCATCATCATCATCATCATCATCATCATCATCATCATCATCATCATCATCATCATCATCCTTTGTTCTCCTATTAAACTGTCTTTATCTCAACCCATAAGGTTTCTTTCCATTCTCCTTCCTCTTCCTTTGTGGAGGGAGGGGTAAGCAAGTGGCTGCATGGTACTTAGTTACTGGCTGCCGTTAAACCACGACAGAAGTGTTGTCACCAACTAGCCTTAAGATGGGGACCTTTCCTAACAGTGATTAATGTTGTACAGAAAGTGCAGGAAGACACTCTGTTTTCTTGGCTGGAAGGTGATGCACTTACACAGCTGGAAATGGTTTTGGAGATCGCTGTTAGGTACTTGCCCACATTTGGTGAAGCATGCAGGATCCAACACAATGTGATAGAGTTTATTGAATCTTGTTAGTTCACCATCACAACCATGGAAATTGAGGCCACTTAAACTTTTACACACCTTGGTATTGCTGCTCATGCATGTAAAGCATACATAAATATGTATCTTAAACACTTCCTTTGCCACCCTGATGGGCTCGGCAGTGGTGACAGATCAATCAAGATCAGTGCTCCATGCAGTTGTTTGAATGGAAGCACACTGTCATCAGGACACCATGGTGTCCTGATGAGGTGAAGCTCTGGAGGTTTAAGAGGTGTTCAAGAATAACATGCAGTACAATCCCAAGCCATTGAAATCACTAGGGAGATGTTGTTATTATCAGCGGATTGCACTGTGGGTCAGTGTGGGTCAGTCAGGATAGGTGAGTCGGTGTCCTTCCTTTCAGCTGATTCTAACAAAAGAATTTCAGAGTGATGTAGTTTAGTGTTAAATGAGTGCTTAAATCCTCTTGTGAGGCAGTCTGCCACCGTCAACCAAGGGCCTCTGGTAACAGAATTCCAGAGCTGCGTAGATTAGGTCTGGACTTCAGAAATTATTTGCCTTATGATAAGGTTATGCTGCCTAAATAGTCCTTGCTAGAGCAGCTACATACTGTGATGCTCATATTCCATAACAGCTATGTGCACTATCCCATACTGTAGTCCTTTCAAAGCCACAGAGACAAATTTTAACTCAGCTTTAAGTCAACAACTACAAACACATGATAACTTGAAAATATATTTTAGTATTTTGAGGTGTATATACCATTTATACACGCACAGTTGTCTTCCATTACATTCATCAACTTTAGAAAAATAATTACTTTAGGAAGTTAGAATACCATCTTAATGGTAAGCAAGGAAACCTAGGCATTCCCATGGACAGAATCTAGGCCCGTGATTTTAATAATCCTGTAAAATGTACCAAGAGGGATTTCTGAGTTAGATTTTTCTCTCATGTTTGTGCCATTGCAGGGTCATTCCCAGGAGATGCCTCATAGTTGTCCTTTTCTGTATGTACATTTATATATACTCATATACAGAATCATACAATGAGTTGGGTTGGAAGGGGCCTTTACGCATCACCTAGTCCAACACCTAAACACACACATATACCACACATAAAGGCATGCTTGCACAATTATGTATTTACAGCATTGAGTTGTTAAATTGTACTCAGAATAAGGAATTATTTCAGTTCCGAAGAGAAAGTAACACAAAGGTTGTGTGACAATATATGCGCCTGGCCACTACTGACAATGACCCCTCAGTTAGTGTATGAGTGAAATATTTTTTGCTTTAAAATCTATCCCTAGTGAATGAAAAGATGAGTTCTCATTGATTTGGCCATTTTCCCTACTTAAGACAGAGGATCAGTGGGAGAAAGTAGGGATGACCATGCCCAAAGTGATTATTTTCAGCATATTTTATTTTCTTTACATGTATGCAACATGTTCCAACTCCTTCCAAGCAGCAAGGTCATTTAAGTGTGCCATGCCAGAAGTTTGCCATTCTCCTCCTCATTCAGTTTCTTAAATCTTATTGTTACCCATGTTCCCTTTGACTAGCACAACAGCTGCTTGGGGCCTGCTTGTGTGGTTATAATCCCATTAAAAAGCCCTCCATTATGTTGCTAATATATTTATAAAGAAACTAGTCACCTGGGATTAACGGTTGGTTCTTCTCTTTGGACATACTGTACTGAAACAAAATTATTCCCTATCCCTGGCTTGTTAGATACAACCAGTTGCATTTGTCATGGTGCCAAATTGGCTGAAATAGAATAGTAATTAATGCAGAACATGTTTTCCTGTGTTTGTAAAGTACTTGTAATCATCACTGACAATCATATTCTCATCAGCTCTTTCCTGATAGCGCTGAGATGGCAGATATGCTGGGGTCTTGGGAGCTTATGGTTTTCCATGGGAAATATGAAAGGCATTAAAAGATCATCCTGACAGAGCAGGTGAGGAGTCTAACTAAAAGCTCTTAAAAGCCATTTCTAAAGATATTAGTCTGTAGGTTTTTCTCAGACATTTCCAAGGATGCAAAGCTAAGAAAGACAAAGTAACTGTTGTGGGAGATTTGCAAAATCACTGCATACATTTGTGCTGTGATTTATAGATGGGACTACAATCACGGGGACACTTCTGAGATCACTTTTCACTGGTCAGAGTGTGGTACTGATCTCAAGAAAGCAGGGACCACACAGAGTCAGCAAAGGCTGCCAGACCCACCTGGGAAAGCTGAGTAAGTGCTCAGGTGTTTATCCTGTGGTGAGGCTACTGCTCTTATGAAACCATCAGTACTTTATAAGGCTACTCCAGTGATTCTTCAGATTGCATTGGCTCTCTTTGTGCAGCATGAGACTTTTTCACTTTCAACTCATCTGAGGTCTCGCCAACAGTCTGCCTCTCTTTGAGAGGAATCTGTCTTGCTGCAGAGAGCTTTTCCTCAGACATTAGTGAAGCCAAATTATCACCCCAAAATCTCTCTTTCTTTATCCTGTGAGGCTGGCTTGAGAGCAAAAGGCTTCTTCAGCACCAGCCATCTTTGTCTTTTCAATGGCTCTTCTTCTCAGTTGAAATTGTATCTCCCTTTCCTTGTCTCTGTATCATAAATTTCTTCTGCTTCTGCCCTTGACTTCTCTCTATTTATAGCATTTATGTTTTAAAGCATTTTCAAATCGAGGATCGAGGGATTTTTTAATTTTTTTTTTTAGTAATGTTGTAAGATGAGCTTAACTTGCATTGAACCAAAACATACAGTAGTGTTACCTACTAAAATTTTACTTACATTAAATGTGTATTTTTTCTATTTGGTGGGGCAATTACATGATATATGTACTTTACTAGTTCCTAGCGCAATGACATGGGCGTCTGACCTAACTAATACTGGACTGTGGCTGTCTACTTCTCTTAAGGCAAGAGGGACCAGAGAACAGCTAGTCTTGCTCTGGGAAACATCTGTCTTATGGAAGTCCCCTTCTCTTGAATCTCTGGTTTTGATTCCTGCTAACCATGTTTTGTTTTGTTCCATGCATATTCCTATATAAGTGGGCTGTGTTCCTCTGAAATGCAATGGCTGAGCCAGCTACTCTACAGGAGCAGAAGTTCACTTAAATACCTCTATTGTATTTTAAACCCAGCTGTGATGTGGAAATTTGTGATAGAAAAGTACAGTTTTGGAAGACTAAAAGCATTGCCTATGGGTGGAGCAGCGAATTGTGGGGGTAAGATGTATGCAAAAAGAAGAACAAAGCATTCTGCAAAAACTAGTCATTCCAAAGCTCAGTCTAGCTGCTTTTAACCAAAATATCTAATATATGGCTCGCCAGTGGCTTCAGTCTCTCTTCTCATTTCCTCTTAGGGGAAGCGGTTCATTGGAACTGCTCTGCTCTCCTCACACTGCTATGTTGGCAGTGAAACCCGCAGAGCCAGCTTCAGGAGCCTCCTGCCAGAGGTGTTAGGAAAGAGCTGCTCATGTTAGTGAGACGAGGTAACTCCTCCTGGGTCCCTGAGTACAGCACAGAGCGTAGGGCTTTAGTTATCCCTACCTGTTAGAAAGTCCCCAGGAGGTCCTTAGCCAGGGACACAATTCTAAGCAGATTTCAGGCAGTTCTTAATTGCACTGGAAGGTCAAATCACTCTCTCTGGCCACCAGGACTTGAGGCCATAAAACCCCATCATTTACCCAATCCAGACACTCTTCAGTCATGGGCTGAGTGCAGCTTGGTGGAAGCAGGGGATTCAGCCCAAAGGTCTGTTTGAATGTTTCCATTTCATGTGGCTTGGTAGTGTAACATTTTCCCGAGGTTCTAGCAAGTTGTGTAAAATTGTGAAGCCAAGGCAACATTCTTCCTTTAAAGTTTCAAAATTGAGAAAAATGGTTGTGGGGTTGGAAACTTGGGAGAGATGTGCTGTGGTTATCTACTGGTCCAAGAATAAAATTCCTATGGCTTTGTACAAAAGCACGGAGTAGTTGTCTGTTAAAAAATAAAAAATAATTTTAAAAAATGAATTCAAGTCAGGACACCTTTTTAGTTGCAGCTGGACCACGTTTAGAAGATCTGAGAAGCCACACATTTCCTTCTCATATGCCTCTCTGCGATTCCAGTAAAGGCAAGAAGTGCAAGTCAGAATTTTTGCTGGGGAAACTGGACAGACAAGAGGAGCAGCATGCATATAGCTCACACAGCCTGCAGCTGGGCTTTGAAAGGAAATGTACCTTTGACACGGGAAGAGTTGATATGCAGCTGTCCAGACTAGAGTGTCTACCACATGGGACCTTTCAGGCCAGGGTAAATAAGATGATTAGCTTTGCAACCAGAATATATTGCAGCATCTCTGAGGGCACCCTAGCTGCCTCAAAGGCCCAGACTTGGACTGGTTGTGACCTCAGTGGTGGGTCTGGCAGGACATATCCTAGAAACAGTTATGTTTTGAACATGAAAGGTTCAGTGGCTTCTAGTTGTTTTACCCAGAAGGAAGGGGCCAGACTCTTGTCTTTGTGGATAAGGGAGGTTACACATTAGCTACATATGATCCATTTATATAGGAGGAATCCAGGCTTTCTATGGGATTGATAAATGGCTCTGAGAATGAGTAAAAATAGTTGGAAAAGCTTTTAAGTTTTGTTTAAATTTAACCATCAGAAGTCAAAACATTAGAGGGTGTTTAGAGAAGTGCCTGAAACTTGGAGACCCTGAGAAGAACCAGAAAGGGAATCAAAGAGCCTGGAGAAACAAAAAAAAAACCAAAATACACACACAAAAAAATCAAAGCAAAAAAAAAAAAAAGGCAAGATATTAAGATTAAACAAACCCATCTGAATAAAGCTAATCAGATGAGATCCTGCTCTGTTGAGATCAACTGGATGAGTATTAGGGCCTCAAGATGTTACTGGGAGGAAGCCAAAAAAAAAGAAAATCTGTATGTTTTTGTTTGGCTGGAAAAGCCTGAGCCCGGCCCAGGTGATATCAGTGGAGCCTGCTGTGTAGAAAGAGGTAAAGTGGTGGTGCTGAGGTGCTTCATATAGAAGAAGGGAGAAATTATAAAGGTCCCAACAAGCTATGTATGGTAAAACTGAATAATAGAGTGGCTAAAGGGAAAGGAGTTCCCGACTAAGGCTGGAGTATTTATGGGAATCCAAGTAGGAGTTTGGAGTATTATTTATTGCAGTGCTGTCAGTTGTCAGTGCTAAGAAATCTTCAGTTATATCATGACAACGTGTTTTTGTTCCAGTGGCCATAACTCAACCTGCAGTGTGGTTCCCCTGTCTCCCCCGGCGCTCCACTCACATATGGTGGCTGATTAACTTACCCAGTACTGGCTGCTTGGCAGATCGATGGTGATCTGGTTGAAGAACAGAATTTGGCTGCTACAGGAGCTGTTACTGAGACACAGTTTCTTCTTCCTCTTAGCTCCTGCTAAAAGATTCCCGTGGTGCCAAAGAAAACAGTGATAATGTTAAGAAACAAAGACTTGGCTGGTAAAGTATTTGTTGCACTCATTTTCTTCTTGTATAATTTTTTCTAAAAATGAAAGTGAACTTGTTTTGTTTATCCTTTGTTTATAATTATATGATTACTTTTGTTATCACTGCTAATATTCACCACTGGAACCTCTTTGCATTTGGGGTCCTAAGCAAGATTTCCTGGACCCTTGGGCTGAACATTAAGGAATTCCTGCAAAGATTTGTATGTGCTTCATTTTGCATGCTGGGCCCAGCTGTTGAGCCTGGTGATGGCAAGGAGCCCTCTCTTCTCCCCTGCACAGGATTTTCAGACTGCCAGACCCTGCACAAGGGAAGAGCAGATGTGACCGCCCTGTTTCTCCCTCCTTGTGCAGAGCAGGGAGTGAGTGGTGCTGCAGCTCCACCCTTCATAGCATGCCAGGATAGCCAAGCCGGTGAAGGGAGCGGGAAGTTGCCTATGAGGAAATCAGAACTAACTCAACACACATTATCACCCCAGAGGGCACTTGTCCCTTTCCACTGTTTTCTACTTGCCTTGCCTGTGGCTTGGTGCAGCTATGCCACGTGTGGGCCTGGTCACAGAGTGCCTGTATTACCTTGCTGTCTGTGGGCTTGTTGAATCTGAACAACCTACCCATGGTGTGTAATGTTAAAAATGTGTGTCAGTCTTTACAGGGTCAGGAGCTAGGTCTGTTCAGGCTTGTTACACATCATAGGTCTCCGTTGTGTTATATTCTACAAAGATAATTTATCCTGGAAAACTAAAGAGTCAGTGGAGCCAAGAAAACATCAGATAATCTGAAATGTATCTACCTTTATGAGAAGACCATTGTAGAATGTGTAGAGGAAAGAGCTCCAAAAGTAATTCTTCATTTCTCATCTAATGGCTTTAATTAACCTGAACAGTTAAGCTCTTGAGTGTGCATACTTCAGGGACCAGTTCGATGGCACTCTTCCTGCTGCGAGGAGAGTAGGAGCATGACACTTCAGTTATTGCTGTGCATTGTTAATACGGTTGATCTTGATTCTGCTCCAAGAGAACCACTAAGCAATCATGGAAAATGAAGGGTAACACATTTTTAGAAGGATTCTGGATAATTTTGGCTATAAAACAGGCTGCATAATCTTGGCAAAAAGTGGATGAATTCATTATCTGCAAATAGTGGAAAATATTATAAATGGCAGTAAATGAAATAAATGGGTGTTTCCACTGTAATATGCTATTCTCTGAGCCACCCAGAAAGAATACAGCTTGGTTTACTGGGTGGGTAGTCCTAGATGAAGTGAAAGATCATGTTTGTATGCTCAAGTACTTGTTTGTGAGCAAGTTATTTTATACCTTTGTTGTAGAGGGAAATCTATACATTTTACTTAAGAAGCTATAGTTTATGGCCACATATGGATGTTGGAGAGAAGCTAAAGGTCTCCATGTGCCGTGTATCTCTTTGCATTCCTCAACTAACCTCATTTTCATTTGCTCTACTACACCTTGAAGGTTTGGAGAACTCAGTGACTCACTCAAATGGAAAGTCACCAACCCTCCTTACTAGAAGAAATTGATCTTCTGTATATTTTGGATCAGTTTAGAGGCCAGCACTCTTGCTGTGAACACATGGAATTAAAGTCTTGGCAGTTTTTAATAGAAAAAATGTTGTCTGCTAACAAACAGGATTTGGATGCTCTTCATTCCCACTTCTTTGGCTTTGGGATACACTCTCCTTTTTTGAGATTCCCTGCATAACAAAAACCTAAGCCCATGTGTATCTCTGAGCATGTGTGTAGGCCGAGCAGCATTTGTAGGCCTAAGTTTACTTAAGTTGGAAAGTGCTATGCTGGATAAGAAGATAGTGCTTGTCTCATTTAGGCAAAACAAATGTGACACTTTGCAGTAATTATTGAGACAGTGGACTTTGAGGGAGGCTGAAGTCATGTAAATGAAAGCTCTGAGCCATGCTCATGGAAGGCAAGCGCTGGTCCTGCATTTTGCCATTCGCTTCAGTCGGGTCAAGGTTTAACTGCTCTTGTCAGGGTGCCCCTGGGTAAGTAAGTCCACTGTTTCAGTAGGAGCCAGCACCAAGGATGAATTGGATGGTTGTGCCATATTTTTGTTACTAACACCCAGAGCCTTTATCAGACAGAGCTGTTGGTTTCCTTTTGCCTTGCAGTCATGTACAAAGACATGGTGTCAGGACTTGTTGATTGGAGGATTGTTTTTTTTTGCAGTATTTGTAGATTGTTATTTTTACATCTTAATCCATCAGATGGTTCCTGTTCTAGATGATGGTTCTTCTACAGTGCTTCTTTCTATATCGCTTAAATAAATGTCACCTCCATACTGCCTGTATTTATATACCTGTTAAGAAAGGCATTTCCTCATAATCTTTGATAAGATCATGGACATTATCATTGCAGCTTAGCCAGCCCTTTTCCCAGTAGCAAATGTTATTGGAATTTACTGTTTTGCAGAGAAAAAATGCATAAAAACCCCAACAACTGTCTACACTCAGGTTCACATCTGGCTTTTTATATAGGTGCATATACTTTTATATATGCATATGTATATACTTATATATATATAAAATAAGTTTGTGCATATGTATATTTGAGTACATATATCTAATTTATTTTAATTAGGTATGCTTAAGAAGCTCTTACCAGCTTCAGAGATTTTACTAACTCTACTGGTATTTTTACTTTAAGAATAGTTTGAATGTATGGCCACTGCTTGTATACATTCATGCACTAAGCTATGCATGGACAAATCTCTATTCTCATGCCACGTCTGCTTTTGCAGCCATGCTTCTACATTTGTAAACAGCTGCTCTCATAATCCTGTGACTACAAATAATTGCAACTGAAGAGGTGAGCATTTATAGTTGGCTTTTTCAAAGGAGTCTAAGGGAGTTATGTACCCAAATCTCACTGAATTTGGTTACCTAATTCTGTGGCTTCTTTGAAAATTCCAGCCTAAAATAGCAATCTTAATTAACTAATTCAATCAACTATCTATGAATCAAGTAGTGTAGAAGAGACATAACATGTTTAACCTAGTCAGGTTTGGTTGCACAGCATCTATGTGAAAACTTTTCAACTGAAACTTTAATATTGGGAACCATTATGAAGTACTTTCAGCAAATCAAACTGCAACATGCACCAGAAGCTTTGCTGTTCGTCCTAATTTTTAGTTTGTCTCTCAGGGTCTTTGAGCTGGCTAGTTTATATGTTTAGACTTGCTAACAAGGATGGACTTTAAACTTCACAGACTTCCTTTAGGCATCATCTCCACCTTTAGACACTCCTGGGAATTCCTTGTTGAGACCACAGAAAGCATAGCTCCTGTGAAGGTTCCCACGTTGGACAAACAGTGAGCTGTATCAGTGCCACTTTGCAGTCTGTACTTTGGTGGTACCTTAATCCATGGAGAGAAGTCTGTGTTTGATGAGGTTGCTGTTCAAGGAAAAAACAACAAACAGCAAACAAAAGAAAAAACATGGAATTAAAAGCTTCTAAGGCTTTACATTACTCTGCCCAATATTTATTTCTATTCCATAATAGCTTTGCCTTCTTGCATCTTTTTTTTTTTAATTCGTGTTTCAAAAAACTTTGATGTGGGTTTTTTTTTTAAATTTTCTCCTTTGAAAGCCTATTCTGCTCAGTATGGAAAGCCACAGTTTTAACAGTTCCCCTGTTTGTTCAGAAAGAGTATCATTCATATTTGGCATCAGAAGGGAGACTATACTGAACTCCAAATTTACTCCTATTAAATTAAACCTAATTGAAAAAAGGCAAAGGCATTCATTAACTAGTTAAACAAATGGTATTAAATTTATCTTTTTATTTAAAAGAAGAAAGAAAACAGCTTTGACTAAAGAAACCTAAGTGGAAGGGTAGTTATTAAAACATGCGATGGAAGAAGTACACGTTGTTGAGAACTTAAGAAGAAACCACAAACACGTATAACAATAAAAGAAATGTACCTTCTTGGCCGTTTCTCTTCTCTGTTACTATGTCAGATGTTTCTGATTTGAATAAGAGCTTTCCTTCATGTCCCTGAGCTTCTCCTTCCATTTGACTTTTCACTGAAGTCATAAACCTGTTGTCATGGAAACAACTGTGACATCACAGATGTAGCATTAACTTCACCACAGGGCAAAATAATGAATATGATGGCCTGTGAGGAGAACCTTTGTTTGAACCAAAAGCCAAGCTTATCCGAATCTTGGCCTAGAGCCCAGTACCCCTAGAGCCTTTAGTGGGATCTCTGCCCTGTGTCATAGGCATGGAACAAACACCGCCTTGTAGCAAAGACCCTCTCTCGAAGATGATGGTCTCTGTGGACAGGACATGACACAGAAGAAAGGGAGTATTATCAGCTGCGTTTCAGGATTGGAAAAGTGAGGAAGAGAGACAATAAGGAACTTTACCCCAGGTCACAGAATGGGTTTGAGGCAGAGCCCAGAACTGTGCTCAGATAACTCAGCAGGAGCTGCTGGAGATGCCGAAATGCATCTGTTTTCACATAGCAGTTCCTGGAAGTCTTTCTCAAGCTCTCTTCAAAACTGAGAAAATATGCAAAAGGTAATAGAGCTTGGTACAAGTTGAAACATTGCTGCAAGCCTTAAAAAGCTCCAAATGTCTTTGCCCTCTAGGAAAGTTTGTTTTAGGAAGGTATATATCTCCAGAATGTGGTATGAAATCTTTCATGGCAATGTTCCCATATTCTTCAGTGCACCCGTCTGTGGCTTTTAAAGAGCAGCAACCAACACCTTGAGTTGCTTTCAAGTGTAAAGATGAGTAGATCTTTTAAAGAGCATAAACATAATAGCTGTTATGTCCAACCCAACGTACTGCATGATCTCAGCAATTCATGAGGCTTGCTTGCGTGATATTAATGACCTTAAGAATTAAGACATTCATCTGAATCTCTGCTTGCTGCTTCAATCCAGGGGTGGCATTGACTGCCTGGCTGTGCCTTTGTGACCAGCAGATTGATTACAGCACTTAACCCAATCTGGGACAGCCCTTTAAGATCATCCAAAGTTAAAGCTGCCACAGCGTGTCACGGGTGGCCTGTTTTTGAGAACAGTTACAAGAGTGGATTACTCCAAAGTAGTACAAGCTCCATGACTTCAGGGGGAAATCACCATCTGGTTATCAACCCACCAACCTGTTTCCTTGCTGTAGCTAGCCGAGGTATCAGGTCAGATTCTCCCCTGAAGTCAGCATAATGGAAGTGTCTCCCACTCGGTAAGGTATTCATAGAATCATAGAATNACTCTTACAGTAAAGAACTTTTTTCTAATATCCAATCTAAATCTCCCTCCCTCTATTTTGAAAACATTACCCCTTGTCCTGTCACAACAGGGCCTACTGAACAGCCTCTCCCCATCTTTCTTGTAGGATCCCTTGAGGTACTGGCAGATCGCTATAAGGTCTCCCAAGAGCCTCCTCTTCTCCAGGCTGAACAGCCCCAACTCTCTCAGCCTGTCCTCGTAGGAAAGGTGCTCCAGCCCCTTTATCATCTTTGTGGCCCTCCTCTGGACCCTCTCCAACTGGTCCATGTCCTTCTTATGTTGGGGGTTCCAGAACTGGACAGAGTACTCCAGGTGAGGTCTCACGAGGGCATTAATGCTCATTGTCTTACCACCACAGACATGTAAAGCCTCCAGCTTTATGAGAATTGTGTGAAAGGGTGCCTTACCACACCCATGGATTTGAACTTCCATTGACTTTAATGAGAGCTATGTGGATGAATCCCACGCAAGTCTCAAACTGGAGGGGTTAAATCCATTTTGATTTTGCCTGTTAGGTTGGAAAAAAAATATCCCATGTGTTTTAAATTGTTTTAAATTATAAGTCTGGCCAGCAATGGAGAGTAAATCATGGTATCAGGGCACACCCACAACCTAGCTTGATATACGTCTACATTTTCAAGTGACATAAATGAGTCATGAGAGCAGAGCTTTAATTAAAAGGATTGGAAGTGTCAGAATTTTCTTAAATCTTTTACAAAAGAGACTCATCTCTCCACTACACTTTTATGGGGCAATAAACAACTGATTTGTATAATTGAATTTCAAGAAGAGTTTAGCTTTTGTCCTGAAGTTTTACAAAGATACACAAAATTCCAGTTGTTACATTTATCCCTGTAATTGTTTTATCATCATAAATTATCAATCTTTGTGACTGCGATACCAATTATATTAGAAGAAGCTTGTGTAACACATGACAGAAAAATAAAGGCATGTCAAAAACACAATCAGAGTATCATAGCACTTCAGGCCAAACCACACTTTCATTAATCAAGCAAAAGTCTTTCCAAAGGTGTGTACAGCAATGACTTGGTGAAAGCAGAGGAGTTGTTAATTATTGAATTAGTAAAATCCCTGTTTAGAGTCTAGATTACAAGTGGAGACACTTTGTCAAAAAACAAGTCTGATTTTTCATGAAGTGTCAAACAGTGAAACATATCAATCACAAAACCAAATAAATAAATAAATAATAAAAAATTTGGTGTGGAAAGGAGAGGAAAGGGAAGAGAAAGGAAAGGAAAATGGAAAAGGGAAAAGAAGAGAAGGAAAGAAAAGTGAGGAGAGCAAAAGAAAAGAGAGGAAAAAGGAAAGAAAAGAAAAGAAAAGAAAAGAAAAGAAAAGAAAAGAAAAGAAAAGAAAAGAAAAGAGAGAAAAGAGAAAAAAGAGAAAAAAGAGAAAAAAGAGAAAAAAGAGAAAAAAGAGAAAAGATTACTGTAAATCTAGTTTGCATGTGCAAAACCGAGTTTCAACTGAGTGGTATCCACAATACATTTATATTTGGTTTATAACAGTATTTAGTGCCCAGGGTTTACCAGAGAAAATATTTATCAAGAGTAAATGTTAAACTAAATATTTTGAACAGAAATCCAAGCAATATGTCCATTTGATTTTAGTGTTCCACATTTAGAGATTTCAGCTTAAATGCAGATTGCTTATTTAGATGGACAAGAAGCACCTCTAGATTTAGGACTGATATTGACATTAGAGAGTTTATATGAGCTTCCAGGCTTAAGGCAATTCCTGACTGTAAAGACAAGTATGAGTCCTCCATGGGAATTAAATTACTAAACTACAGCAGCAACTGAGACCTTATCAATTCCTCAGGAAGATTGAATGCTGACCAGTATGTGATGCCAAGCAGATTGGGCCAAATCCTGTAGGGTGACTGAACTGCTATTAAATTATTCAGTCCAGAAATAAACACTATTCCAGGTAATTCCGGTCATTAACAGCTAGGGAATGTTGAAGTACAGAGTATTTATAAAGAACTGTTTTTTAAAGACGCTTAGAAGATTTAGAAGCATAATGTGAAAGATGCATTACAATTTTGAAATAAAATATAAAAGTTTAAATGTGGAGACACTGTTATTAATTTATTTGCTCACCTATAATTAAGGCTTTTTTTTTCCTGCAGCAGATTCTTCCTTTAACATGCATAATCATTGTAGTATGTAATGTATTTTAGAGTGTGGTGATATTCCTCGTCAGCTAGAAAGCAGTGCCAGCTTGAGCAGCCATCTAGCAGTGTTGGAACAAGCAAAGAGTTGCATTTTCCAAGCACCTTGTAAGACCTGCTAAACTGTGTGAGAGATCAGTATAGAAGTACTGAACCAGTTCTAAGTGAGAATCTGTTTTGATCATGTTGGCTTTTGGAAAATATATCTCTTTCCTGGAAAGCTGGGCTGATTATATACCCACAGCTCTGTAGCCAGCCCTTCAGACCAAAAACTGGCTCTAGGTACCTGTCTTTGAAAGCCCCCAGACTATGTTAATTTTGTTATTAAACAGAGATGTCTCCATTTTTGGGACTTTGTGATCAGTTCCTATAGAAGTGTCTGTGTGGATTGTAAATAGACAAAAACATTGCCAGTTGGACAGAGAAAAGCAGGGTGTGGAAATGTTTCTCCCTGTTAATTTTTCTTTCCTAGTCTTTACATAGGCACTAAAGCAGTCTCTGTATTTCATCATTGTTGTGTACCACAGAAAAAGATTATCTGGAAATTGAACATTTTTGCTAAAAAGCTTTTATGGCTTGAAGTGTCTAATGGCAGTACTCATGAGAACTGAATCATGGTGAGGGACAAAACAAAGACCTGTCAGAAGCAGGAAACTCATTTCTTGTATTCCAGTGATCATGCCAACATGTATGATACCCATGAAGCACACCCCAAAGATTATAATATTTACAGGAAAAGCAAAGTGTTTATGTTGTATCCATCATTGTGCTAAGTGACTTTAACATGTAGGGCTGGGCCTACAATAACTTGTACTAGGCAGTTTTGAGGTACAGCTTCAGATCTGGGATTTGCACATAGCCATAAGAAAGTGATTTTTATTTGCCATTTTGTCAAATAGAAACAAGTATTGCATTGCCAACTTCTTCGTGCTAGTGCTGTCTTAGTTCATCCTGGGGTTATAAGGCCCCACCTAGAAGTCTGGCTTGTAGCCAACGCTGGAGGGGAAGCTGTAGAGCAAACCTCAAGAGCATTGTTGAGGTGTTTATTTTCTTTACAGGCAGAGGGTTAAAGAAAAAATACATGGGAACCCAAAATAACATATTGAAGGATGGTTTGGGGCACCAAAAATTTACCTGATGGCTCAAAGGCAGCAATTTTAAAAATAAAGGTCCTAAGAGGACCTAATGGGATTAAAGAAAGGGCTCTCTAAGCTGAGCAGAGAGATCATCTAGTAAAATACACTTGAACAGAGGGGGAAGACTTAAAAGAAGAGCATTTAAAAGGCCATATTCAAGTCTTGGATTTCAAGAAGAAACTTTGAGTCCTGTGAATGAGCCTAGCTAACTAATCTGCTAAATAAAAGAACTAACCAGTGCTTCTCAGGCATATAATTTTAAAAAGTATTTTGCTTTTGTCTTGTTTTATAAACAAAAGAGTGGTCGCTATCACATTCAAATGCTGTTTCTGAGAAACATGGGATAACAGCTTTTCTTCATTCGCTTTTTTAGCAAAAGAGCTTTTGTAATGAATGAGTTGAACTGTATCAGTAAAGGTGACTGTTTTACCTACTGCAAAATGTATGTTAACACACTGTGCTGTGGAGAGGTTGGTCAGTTTGGGTTTAAATACTCGTGAAAATTTTCAAGATAAGAAAATGTACTTCCAGCTGTGTAAGTTGGAAGCAGAATTACTGTTTGTGACTGATGACCAGTTAAGGCATTCTGAATACAAAATCAAAGTACCTTTTATTGTTTTTTTTTCAACTGAAGGGCTATTCTAATTTAAACTCACTCATTGCCTTTTCTCTGATCCAGCTTTAAGGTGCAGAAGGTCTTTAAAAGGGTGAGAGTCCAAAGGAAAGAAAAAAAAACAACAAAAAAAGATTTCTTTTCTAGTTTGATTATATATATGAAAGTAATTAGGTAAATAAATAATGAAAAACTTAGAAATAAACCACATAACACTCAAGCCTTATCCTCCAAATAGCAACATAAATGATAAAGTCCACGTAAGAACTGATTAGTTATCATATTTTATTTCATTCTTTTGACAAATCCACAGTTCAATGATGGCCAATGTCAATTGCTCCTAAAATAATTCCCTGTGCAGGCATTGGGAAACATCTCTTCTTAGAAATAAGAGCATAATTTTTGTCTTCTCATGATGAGGAAGGCTTTGTTACAAATTCTCAAAGCTGAGATGGAAAGGATCAGGTGATGGTTCACTTTGTTGACACAAACCCTTGGTCATGTCTGTATCCTGATTTACATGAATGTAAATTGGGAATAACCTCCAATGAACATGAACAGCAAGTGTTGTATAAACAGCCTTCTTTTTTTCTCCTACATCATTTTTATGTAAAGTGGAGAGTGTTAATGATTCTTATCTTCAGTGGGTTATTGATTGCTTGTGCAGGGGGAAATGCTATGGTGATAGTCTTCAAAACAAAGCCTACAGTCATTTCCACTTTTTTCTTTTTTTCTTCTTTTTTTTTATGTTAATAGACTTATTTCCTTACTTTATGTAACAAAAAGTTCCCCTGGTTGTTTTATCCATAATTAATCACAGTGTTTCTGGCATAAAAACCTACTTCCTTTATATGCTTAGCTGTTCGTTATTGCTCTTTAGTTAGTTCCATATAATGTTTTAAATTCTGGGTAAGTTAATGAATTTTTGTTTAGCAAAAGGTATGCTCAGACCAACGCCCTGAACTCCATAGAGACACCATCCCAAATTAATTCTCCAGGTTGCAGCTGCATGATCTTGCTAAAGAAGTGAGTAATATTTTGACATTTAATATTAAATGAGTTATCTTCGAAAAATGCTTCCCTCCCCTGATGTACCTCAGACAAATGGAAACATGCTTAACGTGCATAATGGAACCTTGGTAATGGAAAAAATGGGGAATTGAAGCAACCTATCAGCATCTAGAATCTGCAGGACAGAAAAAATGATCACAAAACAATGGTGAGGTTAAGACATAAACTAATCAAATTGATTGCATTTAATTGGAGCCCTCTGAACAATACAGCTGTGATTACTCTTAATCTTCTGCAAGTCTATAAAGAGATTTTTGGCAAGGGTTTGACTTTCTCAGTGCTGAAAAGTAGTTTCTGAGATTTTCAGTAGCACTGAGCACAAAAAGTTTTCCAGCAACTGACTTAGAATCATAAAAGGAGGGAAGAGATAGAACCATAAAATGCTTTGGGTTGGAAGGGACCTCAAAGATCATCTAATTCCAACCCCCAGTCATGAGCAATGACACCTTCACAGGACCAGGTTGCCCAAAGCCCCATCTAACCTGGCTTTAAATACTTCCAGAGACAGGGCTTTAACATCTCTCAGTGCAACCTGTGTCAGTGCCTCACCACCCTCAGAGTAAAGAAATAATTCAGGGAGAATTTTGTGTTCTTTGATTCTTTTTAATCCAGAGCGCTTGCTGTTTATGGAATTATCTGACCTTATTTTGGCCACTAAATTGTACCCTTATTTCCAAAATTTCCTTTAAATTTAAAAAAATAAGCAATCTGCTGGTGCTGCTTAAGGAGTTTTCAGGAATTGTGACTCTTGAGGAACTAGCCCTGAGATTATGGTAGGTAGGAAGAGCATGAACATCGTTGCTTATCTGTGAAATATGTTTGGCTTGAAAGGCAGAGGTTAAGAAAAAAGTAGAGGACTGAAGTAAGTGGATAACTATTTTTCTGAAATATATATCGTCATCACTCCTTGAGGACATCTTGCATTATTCACTAATTGTGAGCAATTCAGCTTTCACAAACCTTTGCCAGTGAAGCCTTTATACCATCACATGCCCTCATTTGTCTGCAGCTATATCTAGCTTTATCTGCATACATCAATGCTATGCTTCCGGTAAAGAACATTATTGCATGTGCATATGCATGACTCAGAAAGCTGTGGTCTTTATGTTATTAGAAACTCACTCAACAGAAGAACTGACTCATCCTTTAAAAGAAATGCCTGTATCAGAATATCTGCAATTGTCACGGGGATTTTAAAGGAGTTAAAGGCCTGGTTCTTTAAGAGGTTGAGTCCTGAATAGGCTTCAATGGACTAAGCAGCTCTAATTCCCATTCTTTTCCTGAGTGGTTGTGATCATTGACTACTATACAACTTCTGGCCATCAGGGAGTTCAGCTCTTGCTCTTCTAGTCTATGCTAGAGAAGTTTCCCTCAAGTTAATTGATTGCAAATCAATTTGGGACAATTTAGACAGTTGTAATGGCTACTCTCCAGATGCTTGTTTATGCTGCAGATATTTACTGTTTATCCTAATCGCCTAATGGGAAAGCAGTTAAAGATGAAAAGAACACCAAACTGGCAAATCTTATAATCCTTGTTTGCGTATACACAGTTTTCCAAGGAAAGGGTGATTTCAGCAGGCAGGAAGAATAGATGGTGTAAAATACAATATACATCATGAAAAGGATAGTCCTCACCAAACAGGAAACTGGATAGTTTGCTCCATTTTTAAAGTAATTGTTTAATGTTGCAGAAAGAAAAAAACGTTTCTGGAGTTCTTAAGAGAAAATTGCCTTGCTGAGACATACACTTTTATCCAGAATATTTGAAGAAAAGCAAAGGTTCTGTCACTGTTCTGTAAAACTTAAGATGTCTGCACTATAAATCTAAGCAAGAGTAAAAGGTTGACTGAGTGCAAAATTAACAAATTGTGGCTCTCATGGATTATATTAATCAGGAAATAAGAGAATTACATGATACAGTAAGTTGCTTGGCTTTCAGGCCTGGAGCTGTTCATTTTTAATAACAGAAAAAAAAAAATGTGCCAGGGGGAGCAGACCTTTGGTTTTCATGGAAAATAACCTAAAGCCCTTCACTGCCCGTGCTGTGTCCCACTTGTATGCATGCACCGTGTGCTGGGAGAGCTGGAGCCCCTCAATGAGAGGAGAAAATACTGCTGAGGGAAAAGGGCTCAAACTGCTACCACCCGCTCTGTCCCTCACACTGGCCAGTCAGGGAATGATTGCAGCCTGTGTCTCAAACTTTGAGAACCATCTGGGAATTCCCATGAACGTGGGAGAGTGAAAACATTCTGGCAGACCCACTGAGAACATTGGAAGCAAACTGGGTCACTAAGGGTGTCAATTTAAAACGTAATTGGTGGTGAATGTGAACATGCACCCAAGTCTAGAGTCCACAGCTGCCAAATCCTCAAGTACCAATTCTTTGGTGACCCCCGTGAGAAAGGAATGAGCTAACAGAAACAAAGTGGACGCTAGATAAGGCTTGCCATGGGGAATGTGTATTACACAGTACACAGCACCCAATACACTTCTGGTACTATTGTGAAAGAACTAGCGTGTCTCCAGGTTATTCTACTCAAAATAAAAGTGAAATAGGAGAGGATATTAACTTGCTTTGTTCCTGGTCAATATATATAAGAAATTTGCATTTTCTTTTGCGATTACATTTCTGCAATCAAGGATTAACCAGGACTTAAGGATTTAATTTTATGACAACTAGAGTGTTTTTTCTGTTTCTCTTAGCACAAACTTGTTTCAGATTCCCCTTTTGCTTATTGTAATGGAAGATAGATTTAGTAGGGCAGCGGCAGTGTGCAGGAAAAAAGTACACTTTTACCTACAGAGCTTGCTGTCTAACTGGACAGGAGTTCTTACCAGGGCCAAGGATAGGAGGATGCATCACTTAGGAGCAAAGAGAGTATTAGACTGCCTGAATCACAGACCTGTGAAACAATGGCAATGCCACTGGGAAATGCATCTGGAAACAAAAATCTAGTCTGATTCAACAGGTGAAATGAAGTATTCCATCAGTCCTGAACTGAAAGAGGCAGTAGATAGCTCTGCAGGAGATTTGTTTAAGACAGTTTTTTATTTTGATCTGGTTTGAAAAGTCTTCTAGAAATGCTAGGCATTCTTACAAGCAGAAATAAATACAGTTGGTCTTGGGTTTGGCCTCTAGGTTCAAGCTTAATAATAATATGATGCCAAACCTTGAATCCACTAAAAAAATGCATAATCTTTTTTTTTTTCCTCTTTTGTGAAAATAGCCTAACTTCTGGGCTGGTTTTGTGATTATCATGGCCAGTTAAAAAATTTATGTCTCATTAACCTTCACCCTGCTGCAGCAGCACAGTCCAGGGGTCATATTCAAGAAACCTCGGCATTTTGATAGTTGAAACACAGCTGTACTAGAGACAATGGGTTTCCTTCTCACCCCAACTGGAAAATTCTGCCCCCCCCCGCCCCCATCCCAATAATATTTCAAATGCCGGTGTGCTAAACTGTATCCCACTGCTGACTTTTTAATGGCTTCACTTCCATATTGTGTCCTGCATCAACAGTCTGCAGGCACTGTGCTGACCGAAGTCTCAATTCCTTATTCACATGAGTAATCTGCATTCACACAAGTAGTCACATTGACGTAAGTCCCAGAATCCGGTGACTCTGATTAGATGTTTGTGTTAGAGGGAAAGTTGTCTGTGGCATGGTTGAGACATGTTATGCTGTGTATATCATTAGGTTAAGAAAATTCTGTGAGGACTGGCAGTGCTCCAGACTCACCTTTTCAATGACAAATTCCTTCCTCTTGTCTTCACTTAGCCTCCTATGCAAAGTTATTATTGGGTGAGTAACAGCAGAGTAGATTCAAAATACCAACTCAGAACTACAAGATTTTCATTCATCAATTGCTTCTGACATTACCATTATAGATAAGCACAGTTATTCCTTGCTTTTTATCGTGCGGAGTGACATATACCTGAAAGCAGAAGGACTCAACTGTTGATGTGTAAAAGCTTGTGTAGGAACTTCTTCATTAAGAGGAATGTCCGTTAAAAAAAATATTGCAGAGGATTCTGGAATTGCAAATGGCAGTAGTTATCAAGAAATATTTCTTGGGCATTTGTTTTCGGCTCCCAAACACAGCACTACACTAACTACCAGAAATAAAATTAACTCTGGCTTGCCAATCATTTTATATTTCCTTTCCTAATGAAATTTCTCATGAGTTTGCTCTCCTGAAGATTCATCAAGAAAACTTTAAAATATAACAATTGAGGAAGGGTTTTGCATTCTGGGGGGAATTTTTTTTTTTTTAACCACATACTTTTGAGGACTGTAGAGGGTTTTGTTAAGTAGCAATATTTAATGGATTGGGTTTTTTTTCCAGTCCAATAAAATAAAAAAGAAATGCCCGCCCATAGGTGTATCTTCATTGAAGAAATGAGCATATGGTCAGTGATTTAGATGGCATTGGTGCTATAAACCAAGCACTGACTGCTATTAATTTACTTTTATCTCCTCCATATAAGAAAGAATACCCTTTAAGTGTGTGACATGTCTGTTGTGTGCAATTCTCTCACCACAGCTATCAGCAATCTGCGTTCCTTTCTACTTCTCTAAAGTGTCTGAGAAGACCATGTCATACATGAATCTGTGCACAAAACATCTGCAATCTGATTTCCTTTTGGAGGAAATTTCTGTAGATCAGGGTCCCTGCAGAAGATGATCATGTAGCCTTGCAAAGAAATGATTATGGAAAGAGGTAGAATCCCACACAGCTTCTCCTCAGCAAAGCTGCCTACCCCATTTCTGTAAAATTAGGGTGGATTTTCTTCCATTTGCTGCATCATACAGGGGGGAACCAAATTCTCTCCTCAGCTCTCAAAATCCTAATGTTGCTGCTTTTGTATCATCTCTTTCTGGGGATACAACATCTTGTACTCATGATGTGTCAGAAGAAATATTTTTTGTAGAAGAATTTATGCTTTTCTTCTTTGTATTTTGCTAACCAAAGCAAACTATTAGAAAATAATTTAATTGAGCAGGAACTGAAGCAGACACTTGCTGTGTCTTTTAAGAAAATGTGGACTTCTCAAATTACATCCATATTTTGGCATGAAATGGAATATATATTTTGGATTACAACATGACTTTACCCCGCACTTTCTTTTTGTTCTAAGGATATTTTGAAATGAAAGGTAGCATTTTGAAATGAAAATACATTGAAATTTCATTACTCCTATTTTTCATTGGTGTGGCTAAATGAAATATTTTGGAATTTCTGGATGGGGTCTTGTAATTTTAAAAATATTTTCCTCCGGTGAATCTGATAAATATTCTGGGGGAAAAAATTAAGGATAGTTGATACTTCTATTCATCTCCATTCAAAATCATGCTATTCACATTTTAAACATTTGTAAATTACTGTGAGTCACTGAGATACCGCAACAGAGAAGTAGATTAGTATTCATAAGCCTTTGTAAGAAAAAAGATGTGTGTCTGTTGAAATATAATTTTTTAATGCAGGAGTTAAGATAATTTTTTTAAAAAAAGTAATTGGAAAATAGAAATGGGGGAAAATAATAGAAAATTCAAAGTGTTTGAGAAAAGAGGATTTTCAGTGAAAACATAGCCAAATTTCATGAGGAAAATTTTAGCAAATGTAGTAATTTGAGATAATTTCAGATATGAAGGGTAGTGAAGGTCAGAGGCCCAAGCTGGGCTTTTCCTTGCAGGCTGTTCTGGGTTGCATTATTCAAAGCATTGCAGAGAGCACTGTAATGTTACTTGCACTGCTGACCAGCTGCTGCTGGCCCAGAAAATGTCCAGGTAAGGTATGTATGCCTCTGGATGTTACCTGTCATCTCCTTGTGCAGCATACCCACGGGCAATAAGAAGCTGTTGTTTGGATGCTGATGATCAGAGAAACATAGTCACAAGAAACAGCAGTGGGCACTGATAAGCAGTGCTTGACAACGAACGTGGCACTGAAATGTGTGTGACTTCGGGTTTATTTTTAACTTTCTCACTTTCATCTGCTGTGTGAACCTCAGCTCACTTGCATCCTGCTTCTCCAAGTTTGATGAAGAACTACTTGTATCTGCCTCCTCTCTGGATGCCTCCTCTTTTGATATCTATCGGGGTTTCCAGGAGCAACTTTCATTTCAGTAATGATAAAAACTTCCATCATTTTTTTTGTCATACTTCAGCCTTTCATATTTCAGAAGTCCTTCACTGGTTTGTCATGATAATTTAGGGCCCTGACCTAATGCCAAAAGGGAAGAGTCAAATCAACATCATTGAATCTTGAGGGTCCATTGCAAAGAGGTTAATACATTAACGTTATGGCTTACAGACTCTATACCCTGTTTGAAATCTGTAGTTTCCTCTGTTTTCACATTTATGTTGACACATATGATCAATGAACTTGGCCTATCTTCGTTTTAAGGATTTGGTTCTGAGTCCTTGTTGAGGACTGGCATAATCCAGAAAGTTAGCTACACACTTTTGCATTTTGACTGTTTCAGGTCCTTGTGTAGACCTGGGAATTGGTCAACACCGTGCCTTTTATGCATTTGGTCTCATAATTCTTCACTGGGGTAAATCTCTGTTGTTCATTTCCATTCTGCAAAAGCCAAGGCACAAAGAGGTTCCAGGAGTTTTTTAAGAAACTGGGATGTGTACCCAGTTTTGGTAGCTCTGTAGTTCCCGGGCTGTGGGTTCAGTAGTCCTTCCTTGGACAAAGCACCTAATTTTTGTTATTAATAGTGTGAGGGAACTTGGGTTGAGGCGGGACTCGAGGAACTGGCTCAATCACCTCAAATCCTGCCTGAGCAAACTAAGAAATGTCATTGTGGGAAAAATGTTATGAAAGCAATTAATCTACCTGCTCATTAAGTGCATGTGTGTGGGAAGCTGGGGCCGGCAGTGGGGCTGGGTGTGACAGGAGGCTGCCAGAAGAGACATGCACTGCCAATGGCAGCAGAGAAGGGAAAAGCAGGTGCAGCCCTAAAGGCTGAGAGAGGTGGCTCTGGCACACCCGAGAGGGAGGCAACCTGGAAAGGAGCGAGAGAGGAGAGTTAAGATCAAGCAACTTTGGCAGGCAATTCACCCTGAGGGCCGAGCACCAAGCGAAGGAGATGGAGGTGGCACAGACGTGTTTTTTTCGCTTATCTCCCTGCCCTCTGCCTTCCACCTCCACCCCATTCACTTACTGCATATTACAGAGTGTAAACAAATCTGTTTAGGTCAAAAAGTATGTCTTCTGGTTTTTTTCATCCTGAAATTTGGTTGGGTTTGGTTCTTTTTTAATTGTAATGAGAAAGAAAAAGTCCTGTTCAGAAACATTTGGCATACTTCAAAAAGATTTTTCCAAACTTTTTTTTTTGGTGGAAAGCTCCTCCAAACTAATAAAAGCCATGACCTCCTCAAGGGACTTTCATTAACACCCTTTTACCTTTACTGTACCATTTCATAATATCCTCTCCCCAGCATTTTCAGAATAATTTAGGGCCCTGACCCAAAGCCAGTGGGAAGAGTCATATCAGCTTCAGTGAATTAGGTCCTTAGAGTCCTTTGCACAGCTGCCAACTTACTAAAAAGGGTGTAATATGCAGGCTAATAAGCTACTTAAAAACATAATGTGAGCATAATTCTCCACTTCATTACATTGGTTTTACATGCCACTAAATCCAATAGAGTTACACTGGTGGAAAACCAGGGTTACAGAATGGAGGCTCACTCCCTACATTAGCCTTTTAAAACTGGTTTCAAAGATCAGAGGCAGTTAGTCTGTATCATATATGAGTGTTGGGCCTGATCCAAAGCTCACTGTACTCAACTGGAGTTGTTCCATCAGGCCCTAGGGATATATATGTCTATGTGTGCAGATGTGTATATGTCTCAGTGTCAATCTATCTGTGTAATTTATCTATTTTTACCATGCTCATCGCTGGAGTGACTAAGAGCCTGGGTGACTGAGGTTAAGCAATATGTAAAGTCCCCAAAGCCTTGATCTAATATATACTTGCTGATCCTGTAATATAAAAATAAATGTAGGTTAGCGTATAATCTGTGGGACATACACAGTCAAGCATGCAGAACACACAGAAAGAGCAGGGCTGTTTCCCATCCAGTTGGACAGGTTATGCCATTGGCAGGACATAGCAAGCTGCTGCCAAAAAGGCATCACCCATTTTTTAATTCTCAGACTCTGTTTTTATATGCTGCTGGTGGATATCGGATGAATTGCTCATTGTAAATCAATAATACTTCATCCTCAGATTAATGAGGAACTAAAACTGTTTCTAATAAATGTTTAAATGCTTAGCATTTTTTAGAAACCAAGCCTTTTTTGAAGAATCCTTTTTTTTTTTTTCAGGGAAGAATGGTATAAAAAGTTTTGTGATAACCTTGTAAATTGTTGAAAAGGACTAATTGGACAAACATGTATTCTAGCTCTTTGCTTTGTCATTTCAAGTGCATAGAACCGTGTTGTGCAGACAACAGAATCTTAACAATCAGTACATAAGATGCTGTATCTCTTGATGAAAATGAATCCCTTCAGAAGAACAATCATTCTATTAAGTATTAGTGTTGTAGCATAGCTGTGATGTTATTGCTCTGGTTCAGGTTGTCCCCTACTGAAAAAGATCTGGGGAAACTACCAAACGGGAACAAATTCGCCACAGTGTGCTTCTTGATAGCTTCTGAGCCTGAGATTGAGAAAATAAAAGGTATTGGACTTTGTTTTGTTTTAGTTCTGTATTTGGGAATTCTTTCTATGAAGTAATGAAAGATGCAGATGAGAGATGGTCTTGATACGAATGAGGTTGAAACAATACATTTTTATAAAGAGCAGACATTTTATCCTCCAGAGAATCTATGCAAAGTGAAATTGTATGTGAGAAGTAGCAAAGCAATGCAGTGGTTGGTAAACTGCAAACCTTTGCTGTTCATCAAACAGAGAAAAGCATGAAATGTTCTTCGAATTTCCTCTTTACTGTGCGAGGAATGAAAACAGCCCAAAATAATGTGGTGGACGGACTCTATACACCAGGCAATAAACTAAACTTCCTTTCTTTCACAAAAAGGCTTCTCTCTATAAAGTGCCAACATTTTTAACTGCAAAACACTGGTATCCAATTCTTCTTTAGCTATTTGAGAACATTCTCTGAGAAGTTTCTAGTTTGGCATTAATTTTTTAAAAATTTTTTTTTTTAGAAACATAAACTGCTGATAGATGAAGAGTGTGAGCTATGTTTGGAGCCCTGGATTCCAAATGTTTTGGAGAGCAAACCTCTGATCTATCTTGCAGACCCCCTGCACAACTGCATAGAAATGAATTTTTATGCTCTACTCTTTCATGGGGTTTTGTGGGCTGATTAGAGATCTACTCAAGCACTAGTATTTCATAGTTAGAGCTATATCTTCTTGGAGCTCTATCAACTTGGAGGTTCTTTTCCCTCTTCCTGATGGCATAAACTTTTCATACCTTTCTATCCATCTTGCAAACAATCATTTAGCTACTAATGGCTTCTAGTGTCTTCCACTGGAAAAAAACCCATTTTTTTCAGTTACCTATTAACTGACAGAACTCTCTCTTCTCTACCTCAGTAGCAGGCCCTTCTTTCTGAGGAAAATTAGAAATTTTTCTCATTAAGGTTTGTAGATGTGTATATATTCATGGTTGCACATGTGGTTTCTCCTGGTTATTCTATTTTTCAGAGATAGCATGGAAGACAGATGTATACTGCTGAAGACTAAAGTATGTCTGTACAAGTAATGATCAAAAAGTTTAGTCCATTACTTCACAGTGATGGTTTTGGAGGTGCTAACATCTGTTTTCTGTACACAGCATGAAATTCTACCAGTTTTTGTCACTACAGCTGCAGAGGTGACAGGGATTGCTACGTGTATAGAATCCAAGGGGCAGTCTAGATTTGCACCCAGGCCTAACTTGGACACATAAACTTCTCAATACATGGAGATTTGGATCACCATGTTCAAGAGATGCAGAGAGCTGAATTAAACCCTAAGCTGGCCAGAAAAGTGTTGCCAGGAATCACTGGGGAAAGGCAGGAGGACTTGGTCTGTGGCAAGTGGCAACACCTGGAGTGGCTAACAGTTTAAAGAGGCACACCTGCAGGGGAGCTGGTTCTTCTCTCCTGGAGAAACGTCCTCAGAGCTGTTCCTCTAAGAGAAGGCTTGAGCTGTGTTTTAGGAATGGTTTTGATGCAGAGAAGAGGCCTGTTCTGGGTTAGTAGTCTTCAGTTTAATGTTTTATTGAAAAACTAAGTTGCTTTAAGATGTGTGTATGTGGTACTGCCATTTCCAGGGCTGGTATATATGGAAAATATTTTGCAGCTTCACTGATGTGTGTGGGAGAGAGGTTGAAAGCATGTGAGTGTTATATCAGGAGTTACTGAGCATTGCTTGCTTTATTGGTTGGTGTGGTGTTTATTTTGGGGTTTTTTGTTTCTTTACTTGTGTGGCTTGTGTTTAAGATGATGCCTAGAAATTGTGGAGTTATGGGTTGGTTATGTGTTGGCTGGAGGGCTGTGTTGGAGAGAGGTAGTCTAAGATAGACCTGGACCAGTGGTTGATAGCAGACTGAGATCAGCTTGGTCTCTAACTGCATAGAGCTGGTCTTCCTTACCTTCTCCAAAGTTTGGGTTGTTCTCAGTACAGCTGTGGGGCTCAGGCTGACTTTGTGGAGCCAGGGATTCCTTGTGTCCCTGTTATCTTAATGGGATCTGTGCTCTCTTGGGGCACCCTGTGAGCAGATTTGCAAAGACTATATATGGTCTGGTGAGGTTAAGGTATTGTTGTATGGTTGTGTTAGTGCAGTATGCCATGTGCCTCCAAGCGAAAGTTCTTGATAGGAATGGTTGAATGTTAACAGGGTATTTGCCATTTTGAAGGGAATATTGAGGCCTTACTGCAAAGGAGTGCAGTGTGTGCTTAATGAATGCTTAGTTCCTGTGTGTTCTATGAAAGAAACTGCTAAGAGTCTCCTGCCCTGCTGTTTTTAACTTGCTTACCTTCACTTCTGTATGTCTTCGTGTTATTCTATTGCATCTGTCATGAGGCAAGAAGATTCCTATCTGTTCTCTTATTTGTATCTGTGAAGGATTTACAGAGGCATTTGAATGAGGGATTGTCATTGCATTGGGGGTGGGAGGTGGGACATGGACTCAGAAATGTGTTTTACTTCCCATATTAGAGACTGTGTGAGGGGAGAAACCCAGTGGGAGCTGCTTGGAGGTGGAGAACATGCTGACATGTTATTGCTTCGAGAGGCAGCAGGTCCTGCTGAGTTTCGAGCTGGTGGGAGTGGGAGCCTTCTCCTGATCCACTAATCACTCTGTGATGTTCTGCTGTCTGAAACAACAGTGTCTGCTTGTGCTAGAGGCTGCTGATTCTGCCCTGAGGAACACAAAGCTATCCCCTTGTGAGCTGTATACCTGCCCCAATGGATTCTGTTGGCATGGGACTTTAGCAATGCAAGGCTGTGAACACGGGTGCTGCAGGCTTTTCGCCGCCTTGTGAGATGGGGTGTCCATCCTTTGAGTAAGTGTGCTGCACACTGAGTTATGGGCAGTGCTTGTAGGCATGGTACTCCAGGCACTGGGGAGGCAGCATCTCCTGCCCTCGCTGGGCACAGAGCAGTTGTTTGCTTCCTTGTATCTGTGAAGTCCAGTGCTTTGAAATTGTGTGTATGGCATATGCAGCTGTAGGCTAAAGAGGGAACACTTCACTTCCCTATGCAACTGTGTTTGTTCAGGCACTATTTAAGGGACCTGATTTTGACCTCTCATACACCCATTAGTTGACACTGAGAGTTGCTCTTCACCCACATATATGAGACCAGGTTCAGTTGCAATCTTTTGGTTAAGAGCAAAAAAAAGACTATCCACAGCATTCCTGCTCAACTGAAATCTTTGCAAAGATTCATGTGTTTGGCTCGCTGTGGCTTGATGTTAATCTGCTGTTGGAATATCCATGAGAAAGAGCAGCCAAGCGACTGAAGAATATAAGAAATCTTAGTTTGTCTGGCACAGACCAGCATGCCACCATAAAAGATGAAAACAGAGGAGGTAGGAGGAGTCTACTTAGCTATTTCAGTTTTCAGCATGCAGTCTGAGCTGGCTTCCTTGTCATTATCAGGGAAAGCTCAAGTGTTGCTACTCTGTAAAGAAGCTTTTTTTTTAAAAAGCTAGGTCAACCAATTAACTCCTTCAGCTGTGAAGGGAGTTATTGTGTGCATTAATGACAAATAGATAGTGTTAATAAAGTTTCAAAGTGTTGCATGTTTAAATGTGCCTCCAAGTTTTTTGTGCATAAAGGACAAATATAACTAAGGTGGGGTTGAGCACAAGAGCTGGATTCCAGCCCCTTTTAGGAAGCCAAGATAAACACTTAAGTCTATGTGAAATGTTGCATTTGGGTTTGTGCTAATTATCTACAATTCCTGATGCTGGCTTTTAAAAGGGTGGGGGAAGACAGTGCAATATCCAGAAAGCATGTTGATGGGAATACTGTAGGCTTTATCCTGATCTTACGGTGTAAATCATGTCTGACTCTTTAGAAGTTCAGGATGAAGGTTGCCTGGCCTTTCTCACTGGGCTATATTAGGGTAGACTTGAGTCTTTAAAAAGCAAAACACCAGAAGTCACTGGGTGGATGCTAAAGGAGGATCTGGCTGTCAGACTCTATCTGATCTGCTGTGTGATTTAGAACAAGTCTGTGCCTCCATTTCCCGTTTTCCCTTTGTCTCAAGACTGCCAGCTCTGTACCATTTATTTGCATTGTGGTGGTATCTTGAGACATCATCTCTTCACATTCCCCCCACATTTTTGTCCCTCCCTCTCTGTTGCTTAGCTTATCTCTTTCTAGCTCCCCATATTGTACTTCTGTGCCATGAGCTCTGTCTGTGTGTCCGTCCAGCCTTGGTGTTCTTGTTAGACTGTGAACTCTTTGGAGCAGATGGCTTTGCCTGCTGCCTTTGTTTTCTGTTATCCCTTATTATTAGCAGTTCTGTTTATTACAAGGGGTGATGATTAACTCAAATAGCTTTCAAAACAACCCAAAATCTATAGTGTGTTCCCATACTTTACTGTAGTTGATGACAGCACTTAAAGGTTTAGGATTTGCATCTCTGTAGCTTTTATGCTTCATGCAGCAGGAGTCTGGCTGCCTTTGGAGTCTCAAGGTGCTACTGTTCTACTACTGATAAAGTGCTTGTAAAACCAAAATGTTTAAAGCTACTTTATGGTTTTGGTATGTTGTCTCCTAAAAGCAAACTTGCCTTCCTGTTTCTTCTTGTGCTTTGGCGTTTGTGTTTCTTGTGGCAGTAAAAGCTGGCTGATATGTGTTAAGCTTTGTAGAGGCACTTCAATTACTGTGCATCCAAATGGCTGTCCCATTAAGAGTTAAACATCTCTCTTTTAAGGAAAGAAGCATTTTTATGTTTCTAATATATATGAGTATACTTCAGCTTTTTTACCAAATTCAAACTGCATGGAAGGGTATTTTATAATAGACTAAGAAGGCAATATAAAATTAAGTAAAGCTGGGTCTGGTGCCTAAAAATATTTGGCAGAATTCCCTGGAAAGCCACATTTGAACATTTTTAATATATATTACAAGGCAGACAAGAATAATTATCTTCTCTTGAAGTTCCCCAAGTGAGAGAAGTGTATTGTAATGCCCCTTGAAAGAAAATAATGCAAGTTGCCAAATGATTATATTTTGGAATTCTTCCCCACCCCCTGTCTCTTTCACCCATTGGACTGTAGGGAGGAGAGGAGGAATATGGTACAAACAAAGCTACTGTCTGTACATTCCTTTCTAAATGACAAGCTTAATGCCTTTAAGTAGATGTACCTGGGTACAGGGTAGTCCTTGCAAAGAAAAAGAATTAAGGCATTTATTTCCAAATGACTAAAGCATAGCACTGTTAAAGATGAGGCAACTCATTCTTCCAGTTTGATGTTTGAATTCTTGAGGAAATTCAAGTATTAATAATCTGATTTTTTTCCCCTCCTCTGTATGAGTATTTGAAACCAGGGGTGTAAAAGCCTTTCTGTTTTAGCTCTTTAGGTGCTATTAAAATGTACAGAAAGGTCTTTGCAGTGGGAGCTGAGACAAAATGTGATTAAGCAGATGTGTAGTGATCATTGATAATCTAAAGGTATATGCACAGATATATAGCTGTACCTATAAAAATTCCTTTAGGGGTAAAGGGAAGGAGATATTGTTAGATGAGAAAGCTTTCTGAAAACATCACAATCAGTAGAAGTCAGTAGAAGGACTCTTAGTGCCAGGTAACAAGACTTTTTTTTGCTTTAGTCCCATGGTGTCTGTTAATAGACAGTTACAGTGAAGGGGAGTTGTGCCAGTATCTTCCTGTGGAGTTTATCTTATACATCATAGTCTGGTGATGCAGAGTGTAGAGGTAGGACCAAAACATGATTCTTGGAAAATGAGTTAGATGCAAACTTTGCAGTTAATTTCAGTGTGTTTGGGATTAAATTTATGGTGCATAAGGAAACTGAGCCCTGATATTTAATTTCTAGAAGGAAAGATGGCATGGGCTGATGAAGTCAACATGGGGATAGAGAGACTGAGGGAGAGACTCAGTTATCTGCTGTTTCAATCTAGAATTGCTGTGCTTGGGTAAGAAAAGTTCCTTCAGACTTACACCAGCTGAGAAAGGTCCCGCATGGTCTTGAGAGCTGCAGATATGGAGTCTTGCAAGTGTAGAAAGAAAACTATGGATACGTGGAGGGACAGCCATTGATAGTTTGGTGACAGTGTCTAAAGGCAGAAGTGGTGGGAGGCGAAGCTGTGATGGGAGTGCTGAGGTTTAGCAATCCCTATCCTGGGAAATCTGTTTAACTGAGCGGCTGCAAGATGCTCTCTTAAATATTTATTTTTTCAGACCCAAGGATGTGAAGTTAACTCTCTTATTTCAAGGGGGAGATGGGAAAGCTGAAGAACTCTGTTTATTTGGTTTAGTGGGATATTTCATATAAAGTTAGTGCATGTGTTTTGTGTACATCTATTATGGTAAAGATGATTCAATTAATCAGGTGTTCAGGAGACATTATTTAGTTCTCTTGGGAAATGTTGGTATATTATCTTCCAAAGGAGTGTCCTCATGCCTGGCCTTTGCACAGAGATAGCATACTTTGGGAACATCTGCAAAATTAACTTCTAGACATGTTCTAAATTAATCTGGATGGGCCTAGTAAAACTGTGGTTTCATTTTATGGGTAACAAATTGATGCTTTGAATACTTCTCTGTTGCAGTCAAACATGCTGCTGTGAGCATGTAACTCTATCTCCCTCTGGCACTGATGACAATGTTCCTGACGCAGCATGGAGATCAGCACAGCCTGATTGCCATATATTTATCCATCTTGGGAAGGCTTTATAGTTGACATCAAGCTCCATTTTGTAGCTGTAGTTCAGCAGTGGTGTTGTGAGCACATATAGCCTTCTATTAATGTTTTGTCTGGGAAAACGGCTCAGGTTTGTCATTAGTTATGAGAAGACTAACTGTCCTCATGTAAATTACAGTGACAAGTCATGCATGGCATTAGAGGTACTGCAATTCTATGCTGTTAATTGCTGTTATGGACTCATCTCCACAAGCTTTTCGTGACTTCATTCCTGTTAGGCTGCTGGTACTTGGGAAACTGAGGAATGATGTGTGATTGAGAGGGAAAGCTTGGTGGTGATGACAACATTCTCTCTTCCTTTCCTCTCCCACTCTGTTCATCGTGTGGTGTATTGGAATAGACCTAAAGAAGCATTGTAGTTCATATGTGTTAGGTATAGCTCAGAGAGGCCAAAAACGTGGTTCAGGAGAGTCCAGTCCTTCAGGTAGTTGGGTCCTACAGAGCATCGGAGGAGGAGGTGGTGTTTTCACCCTCTTGCTGCAAGATAAAGCAGTTGAGTGCATTCCACCTACAGAGTCCACTGTGTGTAACTCATGCACCAACTTCCTTTGGCTTAAGAAGGAGAAAATCTGCAGCCAGCTCAGAGGGCAGGAGCGCAGCTCCCTTAGCAGTGCCACTACATTGGCTCTTGTGCATTTTTTCAAGTCTGGTTTTTCTAACATGACAGATCAGAGCTTTAAAAGTAGGACATCTCAAAATACAAACTAGATGGAAACATGCTACAGTGAAAATAAAAATCATTTTACTGCAGATTGAAAATTAGGACCAGATGAAGCCTCTGAAGCCTTGGGCATTTAATTTACTGGAGTCGGTCACTTCTCTGTGAGACTGGCATTGGTCTGTGTTCACTGTATATAAATGATATCTTTGTTTGTATTGGAAATAATTGGGTGAAGAAAATAATGAGATGGATTGTTTTGGGTTTCTTGTTTGCATAAACTTTACATACAAGTGATTTACTTTGCAAGCCACTATGATAGGGTGTTGGTAGTTAACATGGCCAAGAAATTCTGTAGAACAAAGCCATCTAATGAAGTGTTGTCCTGATTCTGGAGACTAGCTTTCTAAATAAACAGGTTAATGCAGCTTGGCAAAGGGGTTTTTGTTGTTGTTTTCCCTCCATTTGCATGCATATGAGTTTTATCAATTGTAGCCAGAAAGAAAAGTTGCTTTGCAATCTAGTCTACTTGTTTTTTTTTCTGTGAAGTAAGCACACCTTCTCCCAGGGAATCCTTGCCTAAGACTGTCCTTGTGTGGTACTCACTGACTCAGCCTTTTGAGTTTGTGGTTGTGTATATGTACATACATCTTACCTTATTTGCTTGTCTATCTAGAAGATGGCATGATTGTAATGGACATCACACTGCTAAGTGTTATTCTCCTTTGGAAATTAATTCTTTGATTTTTCAGACTGGCAAATTGCATGTCCAGATTTCAAACTATACTTTTTTTACTGTTTATTTTCAGATGTGTTTCAACCTGGGAAGTTTGGCTTATAGCCTGAAATACCTGTGACTTGAGAAAATTAATCTTGGTCATAAATGGGTAACAAGAGAACTTCCCTTTGTATTCACATATTTTGGTGGTGTTTTATGTGGAACATGTTTTGAGGCAAAATTTTCGTGATGGCCTTTTAGAGGAGTTGGGGTCTCAAGCTATTTTAAAAATATAGCTCTAAAAGCCTTCAGGAGGATTTGTTGCTCTTAAATGTAAGCAAACAAATCCCTTCATGTATGTAATGAGAAGAAATGGATGCATACTTAACTATAGAGGAAATGGGATTTTGATACCATGGTTAATATGGACTCTTTAAACTCATTCCAAATCAATAATTTTAACTCTTGCCAAACAATTTTCAGTAAAAATATTGATTTGGGCACGCTGGAACACTTTTATTTGGAGAATGTAATTTTGCTTTCTGTAGTAGGACTAAAAGGCAAACTCATTTTGCTTTGACTCGCTGGAAAAATACCTTGAGCGAATAAGTCAGGACAATATTACTGAAATAAGACATTTGGACTTTTTTCCCCCCTCTATTAAACACTTTCAAAAGAGATACCTCATACCCTAGAAGACTAAAGCCTTTTTCTGGAGAGCAGTTTCTTGCTGAGATCTCTGATAAGTATTAGTAGCAAATGTTTAGTCCTAGCCTGGTATGTTGTCTTTTTGCAGTCTTGATTGTGGTATCAGTTCTGATAGTGAACCATGGTGGTGTTTGCTAACTGCCGGAGCCCCGAAGCCGCCAGGCTCTTGGCACCGGGAAGCTGCCATATTGGGACAGGCAGTGATGGAAGTCACGGAGTATGTCACTGGCTTACGTCTTCCTTCAGGCTGGACTGAGCAGCGTGTGGTTTGGCTGGAGGACTGGGAATAAGCCACCCATATTGGGAGAGGGACAGATATTTAAATGGATATCAAAACAGAACAATACATGATATTTAGGGAGGGGCATCAGAGATCCCTTCTACTGGTGAACAAGCACGTGATACACGCTTTCATAGAGTAGTTTCTGTTGTGTGAGCCCTCCCAGTGTATGGTTTCTGCACTGTACACAGTATGTTGGTGTCTGCACTGGGTTAAATGTGTGTGTGCAACAGACTGAGCACGTGGCCATGGATTCTGTATGGAGCTCTGTGAGCTTTCCGGCATGTAGGTGTTTGTGCACTGAGCCCTTGGGTACTGAGGAAAGTAATAGCTGTCTTCTGGTGCAAATGGAGGAGGTGATGCACACTTAGCAGGTGTCCAGACTGAAAAGGTGCAGTGAGAGCTCTTCAGCCTTCCTGCTGTGACTTCTTCCCAACTGTTTCTGCTGATACAGTGTGAGCAAATTGTACTCACAGGTGAAAATTAAGCCCACTTGTAATGCTTGTATGTGCATAACATTTAAACTGAAAAGCTTGAGAACTGTTTTCTTTTGACTTTGTTCTGGATAAGTTTAATATGGTTCTCTGTAAAGAAAACAAAGTCTGGAAACCCAAATCTCCAGGAGACTCTGCTCTATTAGATAATTTGAAAATCTTTAATGATCACACACATAGATCTGAGAGAGCTCAGGCACACAGCTGTAGTTTCAGAGCACTGGCTGTATTTGCCATCTGTCTCCGAGCAGATTTTGGCTGGATATTCTGCTTAATATAGCTGAGTGTTACTTGTTTTTGTTCCTTGTCACTGCTAGACTGGGCTTTCTAAGATGATTAATGGAACCTGAGAGAAATAGCCATTTCCCCTTCTGAAGTAAGTAGTGTCATGGCAGTTACATTAACTGTACTATTAATGTACCAACATATCAAGCTGGTGGTGTGCTAGCATTCTTTTCTTGTTTGAAACTCCCTTTCAGTCTACAAATGCAGGTGGTTACCTTCTTCATTACTGGGATATTAGTACAAAGGTGGCATTTCTCAGTCTTGCTTTTTGTTGGCATCAGTGGGTTTCAGTCAGGCCCTAAATATTAATATGGGGCTAACTATTAATAAGGGGGCTAATGCTGACAAACTGCTGGCTGGGAAGGTGGTGAGGTAATCACAAGTGTATTCATTTGATTTTTTTTTTCCAGATTTGGAGTCAATTATGTAGGGGATGGGGTGTATGGGGGAGATGGTGTGCTTGTTACCAGGTTTTGAACTACCTGACACCTCTGTAAGGTCATAATACTTAATCTCCGTCACTCTTAAGAAGGGAGGTGATAATCTTTCTTCCATAAGAGGTTCATTATTTTCAATGTGAACTGGCCTGTGAGTTGAAACAAAACATAAAAATGTTTGTAAAGCAAAAGTTCAAGCAGTCTGACATTTGATCTAGATAAAACAAACTTAATTATTTTTCAAACTGCTGACTTGTCACTCCTCTATTCAGTAGTTCTGTTTTTGAAGGAATAAGTAAAAAAATGTAATTAATATTTCTGGATAAAATGTGTTGTCTTGCAATCTATTTTTTCAGAGGGAGAACGTTTCTGTGAACAGAACTCTGCTGCTCCCAAAACACAACATTCATAGTGCAAATAGTTTTCATACAGCACAGACAAATCTTGTGTGCTGTGAGTTGGTTCCTACAACTTTCAGTTTACACGTTATCATGCTGAACTTCCTACAGGAGTTTTTCTATAGTTAGTTTTTTCACTTTTATCTCTTTGCTCATTATTAAAATGCTGCCATCCACAGAGCAATCAATTCTCACTCATTTTCTTATTGCTTTGGCTTTGCTAGTGAGAAGTTTGGTGCAGAAGAAGTGTATCGGTAGGTCAAAGCAGTTGGTGCTGAACCCCTTGAGTCTTTGCTGTATGTGCATCAGTGCTGAGTTGGGGATAGACTTTGGTCTGAGTATATCCTCATGCCTGCAGTCCAGAACTTTGGAGAGAAGGTGCCTAGCTGATATCCCATGCTGATGTGAACCTGGATGTGATCAGTGGGGACAGTTTGTGGATTTGCTTTGGAATTGAACTGTTGCTCTGAACACAAATGCTAAAAGGGGTTTAGTAGGTGGTTCTCTGAAATGCTGTCTACAGCTTGTAGACTAAAGCATAGTGGTAGATACAAATGTTCTTCTAGAAACCAGACTACAGCTAACTAAATCTCCTTGATTGTTATTGGCCTGTGTCTATAAAGTACTTCCTATAAATGTAAAAGGATATCTATCCTTGCTTGTCAGATACAGAGAACTCAGTCAATTGGTCTATCAATGACAGAGTTGGGTGTGATGTCTTTGATTCAGCTTGCTGGGCCACCTTACCAGTAAGGTGGGAGACAATAAATTCAGCTCCTCTTGTGTGGCTTTAAAATATCATAATTCCTGAAAGCCACAGTTGCTGGGGTTTCATTGTGCAGACCCACAAAGTGTCCTCCCCATACAAGGAACAGACACAACCAAAACTCAGATTTGCTTCTGCCCATATCGAGTGATTGAACAGAGTCCTGTTTCTGCTGCTGCTCTGTGTGTGACTGGGTTCTATTTCTGATAACAAGAGAGAAGTCCTTCCTCATTTGGAAAAGAGGATAAGTTCTTCAGTGGTTCTTCCACACTCCCATCCTGCCTGTTCTCATGGTTGGTTATTTTAACCTATTTGAAAGCAGTTCTTGGGTGATAAAGTGGAGCTCTGGCTGTCTAAGCTATTATGGGCTTTCAGAATTACATCACAAATTTTGAGTAGTGAGAGGGTTCATAACTCAAGCGTGGTGACTGTCCACACTTCAGTGTGAAATGAAGATGGATGTGATCATAGTGCTTTCCCCAAGGGAATTTTGTTTTAAAATTAGTGACTTTCACAAAAGTAATGCAGCAAGTCATCAGTTGAGGCTTAGATGCTGCATTTTCTGGCACTTAGGCCAACATGAAGACAGTGGAGCTATGTTGTTCTGCTTTCTCTAAAGTCAGAAGAATTAGCCTTTTAAAAGTGTTTATTTAGGCTACCTTGTCTTCTACTCCAGTAGTCAGTGTTGATCAGGTAGAACCATAGTTTAGAAGGGACTTTTAAAGGCCATCTTGTCCTGCTCTCCTGTAATGAGGAGGGACATCAACTCGATTAGGTTGCTCAAAGCCCCTGATGGTAGTGCTCATCTACTATGCTTTCTGTGATTTTTTTTTTCATTGTGGTCTTTGCTAAGCTATCAGTTACTAGCTGTCTCTTTCCTTGAACCTTAGGGAGAAGCATGTGAGTGCTTGGTTGGACTATCCCTTTTCTCTGCTGGAGTGATTAAAGAGCTGCAAATGCAGTTCTACCCTTCACGTGTGAAGACACAGGCTCCTCTTTGTAATCACTATACACAATAGCATTGATCCATATAAACTCTCATGTGGCTCTGAGTGAAGAACTTGTACATGGGGGCAAGGGAGAAATATGGGTTTATTTTGTCATTCTGCAACAGTCTTCCTGTGTGGCCTTGAACACGTAAAATCTTTCCCTTTCCTCCTGCCCCTCCTTTCCTTCATTGTACTTCAGTCTCCCACCTGTGAAATGAGGATGGTAAAACTTCCTTTCTCCCTTTCTCTGGCTTAGTCATTCATGTGGTCAGCTCTCCATAGTTGATGGTCTCTGTACAGTGCTACAGCACACTTAAAAGTTTCTGAAGACCATGTCCATATATCAGGGAAGCTTATCAGATTAATCATTTATACCCTAGGAAATACAAATTTTAAGCTATATTGAGGTCCCCAAATCAATGATTTGACTTGAAGTGCTCAACACTCAACAGTTTGCTGTGAATAAATGTGCAGTTGTCACAGACTTAGAGGGATATAGCCTTGCTGTAGATGTATGGGGTTGTGAGGTGGTGACAAATCTGTTTGTGTTTTGTTTTTTTTTCCTTAAACCAGTTCTTCAGTTCAAAATGTTACTTGTTCACAAGGACAAAGTACATGTACTAAGAGACTTGATTCATCAGTAGGTTCCAGACTGCCAAATGCCTTTGGTGGTCTTGGTTAGGGTCCAACAGAGAAAGTCAGAGACCTGACAGAACGCATATATATTTTCACACACAGATATTTTGGCATTTTATCTAACTGTCTGTGTTCACTCAGTAGAAGTGACTGGAAGGCTGGGGGGAGCGAGGGGGTGGTCCCAGCAGGTCAGAGTTCAGGTTAGTGGTAGGGCAGGGTGGGGAAGTTTGGATTGCAGCTGCCTACACAAAATTTGACCTCAGATTAACCAGACAGTTTCAGTTTCCACCGCTGCTGTCTCAAAGCCTCTGTGAGCAAAAATAACCAAAGTACAATGAAGGAAAATAGATTTTTGGAACTGGTACAAAATGGGGCAGAAAAATGTAAAATGAGTTATCTCTATAACTAGTACCTGCTGACAGCTGAAAGCAAATGTTAGGTATTCTGAGGCCAGTACAGAGAGTGTGTGTGCACAAGTCAGTGCTAAACAGGTTAGACAAGATCATGTGCAGATGTTAATCAACAGGTCTCTGTTGAAGTTGTGCCAGTTCACACCAGTTAAGGATATAATCCCTGAATGCAATAATTTACTGTATTATTCCATTTAAACTCCTTGTACTCTGAAGGCAGAGATGTTTTTTTATTAGATTATGGATTCATAGGAATGGAGTGGTGTTACTAAATATTAAAAGCTCAACATTTACCTTAACTGAAAGTCTTGGCTTCATTTTAGTCCTGATTGAAACTGACAGTGAAGAATATACGCTGTTCTTGCCAAGTCCTGATACGGTAGGGCAGCAAAGCGTTTTGCGAGTGGTGGTGAGTCTCTCTTCTCAGAACACATCTCACTGAGTTTCTGTAATCAAGGACAGACTTTCAGAAAGGCTCAAGCATGGCTTGTTTTTCAGAAACTGCTGAGTATTGAGTGCTAATCTGCCTTTGAAAGACTTATGTTCCATTTCATGCCAGAAGCTTCTGGGTGCCAGGCGCTCTTAAAAACCCAGCTTTGAGTGTCATGTGAAATATGTTTCCACATGAGTAAATTCTATACATTTGTAGGCAGTCTTAATTTTTTAAAACAGTATTGTTGAGTGGAGGATGGTGATGGTGTAATTAGCCCTGACAAAAAGGGGAATTATACTAAAATCTCACTCACTTCTTGAACTTAGCTGAACTCTGAGTAATGTGAAGATTTCTCTGAGGAGAAAGAAGCTGTTTTGTGCTTTCATGTATGTATGCACCCTCTGCTTTTTTAAAAATGGTGTAAAAATGTCTTTTGCTGAAGTATTTGTTTTACTGCCTTATTAGAAGGAAGATGCATCATGCAATCCAAAAGCTGTTACATATAAGCTGGCCGACTTAAATATTTTTTTAATAAGGATTTATGAAGCTTCCAAAACTCCATTAGTACAACTGGATGTTGATCCTATAGATAGCTTGTTTTAGCCCCTCTGACTTTGTTGATACTATATTCAAATAATATGTTGGAAATATATAGTGGTGGTCTTGTCTCACAATGCATAAGGCTTGACCTCTCCACTTAGCCTTGGTTTATCTATGAGTGTTCCGTGTATTGGTCAGACATCTGCCCCTTACAACAAATATTATGCTGAATTAAATTTAGGCCTTTTTTTGTGCATAAGGATATTGTTATTGGGGGGGAGGAGGAGGAGGTGGGGGGAGGGGGAACTAACATGTAAATACTCAAATCATTCCTTAGGGTGTTATAAATAAGTTGGTCAACTGATGCCATGGACTGCAGAATTTATAACTTTATGTAAACAGGTTTATTCATTACAAAAGAAAACTGCAGGCTGTAGAAGCAATGAATTAAATGAAATGCCCGATAAAGGTTGTTACAGCCAGAACACGAAACATCACAGAATTCTGATCTTAAGATATCTAAAGTTATAGTATAAACACCAAGTTCTGCTTCTTTTAACTTTGGAGGTAAAACTTTCATTGACTTCAGTACAGAGAGTTATTACAAATAAAATAAAGATCTTATTTCAAATCCATCTCCCCCTTGGCTAATGTCTGGTATGTGAAGAGTGCAGAGGGAGAAATAGTCAATTAGAAAAGCTTACATGTAAAACTCTGAATTTCGTTTCTAGGAACAGGATTTTGTATTGCTATGGCTGTGGGCTTCTCCAAAAATTCAGTTATCTTCAGTAGTCATCCAGGAGAGTGAGAACAGAATAAGTGCCCTGGTGAAGAGCATGAGGTGAGAGGTTCCTATCCCCATAAAGGAAGAAGGATTAAGTTAAATTTGAGGTATATCTTCCTCGGCAGGTTTGGGTAAGGTTTCAGTGATCTGCCTGTGGCTAGAGAGACAGGCTATGGTTGCATCCTTTGCTGTTCTTCCGCGGTGCCAATGATCGATACCTGAATATGTTGGCAAAACCCAGAGCTGCAGCTCTTCTGGTGACCACTCCCACAGCCACCCAAAATGGGATGACTCACCAGTGCAGGATTGTCAGCGAGATGGGGTTTGGAGCAGGCTTTGAATGGATGTCCCTGACTCTTACTAAATTGCTGAAATACAGGTCTTAGAAACAGGTTTTCAAAACGAGTTTACACCATGTCATGACTCACTTGAAGCCCATACTAGAGCTCCCTTATAGTAATTTCAGCTGATGCTGTGAATCCTTTTAGATATTCAATCTTTTCTAATTAACTTTCACTCTTTAATTTTTTGTCACTTGCATTGAATGGCTTAACTACAACTTGGGTTAATCCTCCTATGTCTTAATTACTTGTAAGTGAAAGAATTGATTTCTGATTCCATCTGCTCCTTCATCTTCTTAATCTATCTTCATTTGTGATATGTGCAACTGTGGTTTTAGGGGGTGAAAGGGCAAAGGTGATGGTAACTTTTCCACATGTGGCAGATAATTTAGAAAGTGTCTACTGTCTGGTATATTCTCACTTTCTACATGGCTGTATCCGTGTGCAAAGATACACGTCAGGCTTCAGATGTTGGAGAATGAAGAGAAAGAAACTGTGTGGTTGACATGTAAAAAAAAAAAGTTTCTGGAGTAACAGATTTCAGCAGTTTCTTAATATAGAAAATCACCATAGTTTTGAAAGCTGGGACATTAAACTCTTAAATTTGTATCGACTGAAGCAAAGCTAGAACAATCCTGGGTGGAAAATGCATGATCTGACTGAATTACTCATCCCTAAATCTCAGTGTGATGACATAACCTTTTAGTACCATAAAACAAAGCAAATAATTTTGCTGCTCTCTCCCTTGTTGCTCTTTAACTTAGTAACATCTTCCTTCCCATGACTTGTTCCATTATCTTCAGTGTAGCAAGTTTAGCGTGATTTTACTCCCCTTGACATGAGAGAGATGATTAAATCTGCTTCCATAAATCATTTCAGTATATTAGAAGCAAGCTCCTCCTACTCCTGTCTTCTTCCCCACCCTCCCCCTGCTTACCCACTTGTTTTCAATGCAGTGGTCCTGGCTCTGCAAAGCATCCTAAAGCTTTTAAAGATGACACAAAACATCACCCAAGGATTTGCCTTGGGTGTACATTGATATCTCAAAGTGTGTGCAGAGACTTCTTGCTGCATTCAGTTTAATGGCTCTTCACTTTTTTTCCTTTCCTTCATGGCATAGAAATGAGGTCTGAGCATGCACCTTCTTGGGTGAAGGCCCAGCACCACAAACCTTCCAAGTTAGCTCAGAAACTTTGTGTTGGGGAAGTTACCGCTTGTAAAACATCCATAGGGTGAGGCACTAGGTCTCTGTGTAGACCTATGCATGACCTCTTATTCTGTGAAGTGCTTTGCAGTACACAGTAAGTATCTGACAGACTATATCAACACAATGTATTTTTAAAAAGTCTGAGTTTACTGACTGTATGTATGTGTTCAGGGAGTAAAGATTTCGAGATAGTCATGTAGCAAGCCATAAAATTCCTCCTATTCAGTTATTCTGGTTTCAGATATATTGATAATTATTTTTTTGCTTCTAATGCAAAGTGCTCCTAAATTTTTGAAACTGAAGCTATTAGAGGGACTATTTCAGACGGGCATAACTCCTCTGTAAAGGAAGAATTAGTAGTTATTAATAGGCTTTCACTATTGTCTTTCTGTCTTTTTTTGAATGTTGAATCATGGTAAATTATGTACATGTTAAGTGATAAATTATGTAATGCCCCAATGTGGTGGGAATTAATAGTGGAACTGCTTTAATTTGCTCTTTTGGTTTTTTGCCATAAAACTCATTAAATACTCTGTTATGTAGATGGCTCTGTCAAACAGTATTCATAAGAAAGGAAGATGGGAGGGGGAGGAAAAAGCCCAAGCCAAACAGAGCCTTGCTCCCTTTGGACAGATGGTGAGGGCTGAGCCTTCATGAATTTGTTATTGACCTAACTGAAGTCACATTTGTGTATTGTTTTCAAGCTATGCTAGGGACAGAGGCTGGAAGGGGCAGGGGAGAAGAGTTGTACCACAGAAATGTGGTGCTGTGAAAATCCTCCAGAAGGTTAAGAGGGATTCCAGCACCTCCTGGGCTATTGCTGCTGCCCACACAGGCTTTGCCGCTGACCCGGGGTCAGACATGGGCAGACACCTCACAGCTGCATCTCTTTGCCTCCCTTTTCCTTGTGGAAATACTGTAGGGAATGGGTTGCCTCAAATAGTAGGAGTCAAAGCCCAGGGAAACATGTGCTGCTTCTGAGCAGCTAGTTTACAATATGGCAAATTAGAGGCAGGTCTTCCAGCCACAGTACCCGTTAAATTAAATCAGGACTCTATGGCTGTGTGGTATTTCAGTATAAGGGCTGTTGTTCTTCACTAGCTGATGAATTATGAAGATATGTTAATGGTGGGTGGGATAAAGAATGGCTTTGATTCCTAGGGCCCACTGTGGAGCTGGTGCTCTAGGATGTTCTCTTGATTGCACATCTGGGTACGATATGGAAATGAGGTTTATCCTATATGCTGGCAAAACTCCCAATGGTATAAAAGAAGCAAGTGCATGCATCTATATCTGCTTGCGTATTGAAGGAGCAGACAAAACTAAGGATTTTTTTCCTCTTGCTTAATACTACTTGTGATCATGTGTGAGTTTGACCCTAACTTAGAGTGTCCTTTCAAAAATATCAGCATGTTATCATGATTCTGGTGTACATTTGAAACCAGGGATGAGATTCTGGTCATTGTTACAGACCTGTGTTTCCAGAGAGCTCTGTGTTTTTGGCTTTACTTCCTTTCTTCTCCAGAATGACAGGAAAGTTATTCTGGAAGTCCTTTAAATTTGGAGTTCACACTTAAACCAACCTTCTCTCTCTAGCTGTCTTTTGGTCATTAATTATCAGGAATAGGGCTATCTGATATCTCTGCCAAAAAAAAAAAGTGAGCTTAGGTTTAAAAACCATTAGAGGTACTGGTGTGTCTAATTTGAAAATTTGCTGCATTGTTCAGTCCTCTAGAGTGCAAGTGGTATCTACAAGTAGAGAGCAGAGGAAGGAAATTGCCCTTTTTATCCTAGGGATGAAATTTGATGTGACTAAGTCTTTATTTTTCATAAAAAATGATGTGGTTTATGTAGAACCTTCCACTTATCCTGTGCTTTCAAAACTCGTAAATGATAGGAACGTGAATCAGTTGGGTACTAATTATACAATACTAATAGATCACATGAAATTTTTTACTAAAGACAGCATCTTTTTAGTATATATGTGTCTATACTGTACTTGCAGTTGTGGAGTCCTTGATGATGCCTAGCTTTGTGTAAAAAGCATTGTAATATTAATAGTGCAGATACAGAAAACTTTTCAAAATTGAGAGAAATCAAAATACTTAGGGCAAGTTGGGCATAAATCTCATCCATGTTGTTACTGGCATGACCAGCTGTATGGATATACATATTCATAAAGCTGTGGTAGCAATGTAGAAAATCTCCCTGCATGAGAACAATATAATTATTTCAGCTTTGCTATGCTGGAATACCAAAGAAGAAACAAGCATCGGCTTCACAAATTTTAATTAAAAGATAATTCTGGGGACAGAAGGAATGGATATCAATTGTTTTTCCAATCAATCACTATCTATGTGAATATGGAGGTTAGAAATGAAACCATGTCATTTTTTAATATAAACTCATTCAATATGTAGATGGGAATGAAGACAAGGGATAGAGAAAAATAACAATTAATGGAAGTGTCTTTCAGGTGTATGCTGAACAACCAATCACTTGCTGAGTAATGTTAACTTCTCTGTCTTTCCCTTGCAGGACGGACCTCTTGATGTTTTGTTGTTAATGTTTTATTGTAGTTTTCATACGTATAATCTTCTGAGCCCACCTGTAATGGGATGGTGCATTAGTTTTGAGGAAGAACTATGCTGCTTATTTCTTAAAGGTGTCAGAGGATGCTAAAAACCTCATTGTTCCTTTGGCTGTGTTTTTGTTCAAAAATGACAAGAAAAAAATGTAACTCCGTACTGTGGAAATCTCAACATTCCAGTGAGACCAGTTAATTCACTTGTTCTCCAAATATGCTCTTGTGGTTTGCTTCGTATCATTCAGCCCCCCGCTGTGTCCCATAGTTATTAGTGACAGTTGAGGTTGCACCTAGTTCTGTCCAGTGTTTATGGAGCTTTGGGCTATTCTGCATCTTTCCACAAACATTGAAGATTTTTTTTAAAGGTCTTTGCTGTGGACAAATCCATGATCCTCGCAGGAGTCTGCCAGTTTCCCTTTGTGCTCTTTGCTTGCTGTTTAACCATGTTAGCTGGACCCATCCTGCCCTCTAGAAACTTCAGGCTTATTTTATTCACTCTCAGGAGAGCTGCAATCTTTTCTTTGCCCTGGAGGATGCAGTCTCACGCACCCATGAACAAGCAAGATGCAAACATGTCTTGGCTTCCCAGTTTCTCTTTTAACAGCACATGCTATGTGTAGTGCTGATACAACAACATGAAGACAAATTAAGCATTTTTTCCATCTGCTACTTAATCTGAAAACCTTTCAGGCAACAGATGAGCCTTTTCATTTGGATGGTGATTTGGAAAAGAAGGCAGTAAATTGGCCTGATGCATATGAAAGAGTCAGTAGGTGCAAGGATGTGAGAATAAGGGGTTGGGGGAGTCACAGGCTTCTCCTCTTTGTCTAGGAAGTGTTTCGAGTGGGCTCCTGTGCTGGGAAAGCTGCTGAATTTGCTTGGGATGGGAGCTGAGGAGATATCTAGGGAAAGGTGGCTGATGATACAAAGCATGGCCCACTATGTAAGAGGCTTAAAGTGGGAGGTTAAATAAGTGTCTGCAAAACTGGCCTTGGGCTCTAGCTAGAAATGAGGGAACTGACTGCTATCCTGAATTTCCTGACAGCTAATGGAAAGCCAGAGATATGGGGAGGAGATAGCCCAGAAGATTGCTTGGTCTAGCAGACACACGCACTTATTCTGAACTTATTATGAAAAATATGAAGCTTAACTTTCTCTGCTGGTTGCCAAAGTCACAGGCCCAAGAGAAGCACGAGCATTTGCTGCATATGTGCTCCCGGAGTGACACATTCCATGGTGGGTGGTGGTGTCATGGAGAACAGTGTTGTGCTGCTGCAGAGTGAGTCTGAATGTGGCCTGCTGCTCCTTTAACACTCAGCTGAAGTCTTGGATGCTGTCTCTTCTGTCATGTGAAAAAGTGTGCTTTAAACTCTGGAGGTGAGGCAGTTCATATGACCCTTCAAGACAGAGATTAACTTGGTTATGGATGAAAAATGTCAATTCAGAAGTTCTCGTGGAGGACCCATTTATTTACAGGGCTGTCACCCAGGTTATTTGTTCTTGTGTTTTCAATAATCTGTGTCGATATGTTCATATGCACATACAGAAAGAATAATGAACTCCTCAGGTCTATATTACTGTAACTACAGTGATGGTTTGCCTGGGAAACCACTGTTCTTAAGAATTATGGATTGCAATGACTCAAATGCTGGCAGGGGCTGCTTAATGCATGGAAGATTGCCTTCATGTTTGCTATCAGAATTTTTTAGTTCAAATTCCTAGTTTTGTGTGTTTCCTTCCATGATTTAAGTCAATAGATGTCTATTCCTCTGTTTCCACCCTCCGATTTGCATGGAGTGGAGGTGGTTTTATTCAGCTTACCACTTTGTATCTGTACTGATGGTCTTCCAGGATGGTCTCTCCTCAAAGGAAATGCAACTGGTAGGGGGATGTAGGTGTGTGTTCTTAGTTCCACTTGCTCTTAGTACACAAAATACATCAATCATATCTTAAGGCCTTTGTTCAGAGTCTTTTCTTTTGCAAAACTGGTGGATCTCTCATACCTCCCAGGCAAGAACTGCATGTAGACTTTGTAGATGGAGAGGAACCTTCCTTGCTGCTTGGAACAGCTTTCCCATTGAAAATGTTGTAAAAATAATGACAATGCACATTTTTTTCAAGACTAAACATGACTCACTCTCATGGTTCATGAGACTGTTTATAACAGCTCCATCCAGTGGCTTCCACCATAGTATGAATTCTGGGCTTGGCTCACAGGGGTTCAAGACCTTCAGGGCTGAAAAATGCTGAAAAAAGACATGTCATTTGACAGTTATCATTATGACCTTACAGAAGAAAGCACAATTAATTAAAAAAAGCAATGTGGTAAACATTTTGCAGTTAGTGGTGAGGAATTCCTCTACTCTTACATTCCTTGTATCAAATGGCTTCCACCTCTCGGTGTGTAATGAGATATTATCCTTCTTCAGTGGCTGGAACTTAAATGATGCCTGTTACAAAGATGAATACAGTGCCTTTATGCAATAGACTTTTTTGAAAGAGTGAAATAGTCCAGGTGAATTCACTCATACAGGAAGGACCCACTCCAATGTTCAGGAGAGAGTGTTTGAAGTATTCCAAAAGATTTTGATGTCCCATTTTTGTTGACAAAGACAATTTCTTTGTATAAAGTCTTTGATTTTTGAAAGTGTGAGCTTTAATTTCAAAATCTAGGAATTTTTCCTTAATTTTAAATAAAAATTTTTAATCAGGGTGATTTTTTTTTTTAATCTTGTCTCTTATGGGAGTGATGCAAGTAGATTTGCAGGTTGCAAAATTTTGAGATTTCAATTTCTTTCCTGCTCAGGATGGGAAGAAGTTTTCAAAATCTCATTCTCCTGAGTCTGAAAAAATGTTTCCCACACAGCTCTAGTCAATGGGAGTGTTACCATAAACTTCACTGTGCCTTGGATCAGGCGCTGAGAGCGCATCAGAGATTTTGTCAGCCTCATTGATTGCACAAACCAGCCTTGTTATGAGGAAACATTCCTGGGCCAGACAGCATTCTGACATTTGTCTGTAGTTTTCACATTTAGGAGAGATTATTGTCTCCAGAGGGTCATTCATAATGATTTAAATCTGAGGTAGATCGTTTTTTCTGGCAGTGTGTGTGTAATCTAATCCATACATTGCTGAACATAATTGGAATGAGCATTGAGTTGTTATATGGATGTGGTCAGTCAGTATTGATAGCATTGAAACTTGCTGAGTAGGTGGTATAAATTAGAAGAGGACCTGAACACCCCATCCCCCACCCCAAGAAAAATATTCAACAGAAGCAGGACACTGGGAATTGTGGAAATAAACTGCCTTGCACTGGGGTTACTTTGGAAGTAAAGCTTTAGAGCTGTAGAAAACTTACTCATGTTAATTACATGTTGGATAACATCACATAGACCATATGACTGAGTATATGTAAAATTTTTGTTTGTTCCCTTTGCAGAGGGCTTGATGGTGATTTTAGGCGCATCCTCTGAGCACGGGATGGTGTGTAAGCTGTACCACCCAAGGAGCAGCCCCGGGAGGCAGTGTGAGTCACAGACATGCTGCTGAGACAAAAATCCCTCCCTGCTTTCCCTTGGCTCTGTGAAATAGAAAGATATGGCTGGATGTTTTCTCTATTTTTACCGTGGTAAAGTGCCCGCAGTGGCATGGCTATAGAGAGGAGTAGTTGTGAGTGGGGGAAGGATGCTTGGAGTTCAGGCTCCTCCTCTTCAGGAAGAGACTGTATGGACAACTCCAGTTCATATTTTAGCCTAATATTGGAATAACTTATGGAAGGGAGTTATTTCTTTAGGCTAGCCTGGTAAAGCATTTCAACACACTTAATTCTTTTGCATGTTGACTGAGTTTAAATGTGTGCTTAAAAGTGAGTGCTCAAATGCTTCACCAGAGAAGAATGTTTCTGTGAGTTTATATTCCCTTGCATATATCTATGCTCCAAGTTGCAGTCCAGCACATTGCTTCTAGTTTCTCTGAATTACTACCCTATCCTGTGGAAATTGAGCTTTTTGTTGACCTCAGTTTTGGATAACTCACTACTTTTTGCTAATTAGAGAAATATTTTAAATGTTGTTTATTAGGGCTTGGCACTATCAGTATTATTTCTGTATGTTAATGATATACTTGATTTTAAAAACAAAAAAAGGCCCCAGGTGTGTGAAATATTCTAGGTAGTACCCTACATAAAAAAAAATCGAATCAACAGTGGTATTTCTCCTCAGAGGTGCAAGGTCCAGTTTGCTATACATCTAACATGTTGAACTGATTTGGAAGGTATTTTAATAGGATGAGAGCCAAATTTTAGCCAATAGGTTGAATTTTATTTCAGCCCCAAGAGTTAATTTTGCAAAAGAAATCAGGCCTCCCATTTCCCATCCCTTGGCACTTGGATTTCTTTCCTTTTCTTTCTATGGTTGTGTTAATTGTCAGCTGAGAGATATTCAATCCATAGGATAATTTCTTCAGTGTGGGTAGTTTTAAGATACCGCTTTTAAAATATTAATCTTACTGTGGTTTTAACATAAACTTGTGTAAAGGATGGTTTTAGGAGGTTCCATTAAAACTCAGTCTTTCACTAAAATTAACACTGAAGTCCACCTCTTAATTTGTTAATCCTTTTTGTTGACTTCCTTTTAATCAACATTGATTTCTCTGGTCTTGTGTGGAGCCAGAAGTTGGACTTTGATCCTTATGGATCCTGTACCAATACCAAATTGGAGAATATATTCCCTACTCATCTTCTGGAGTAGCCTATGCCATGGAAATGATAAAATATAGGCTAGGTTTAGCATAATAAAAAGCTATACTTGCATTGTAAAGTGAAGGAAACTCTGGGACTTACGCATTTCTTGCTGGAGAAAGGAATTATTTCAAGTAAATAAATGTAGTTATTTCCCTGCTGAACATAGGTGAAGACTGAGCTAATGCATTCCACCTGCGAGAGTCATAAGGGGAACTCCAGAGACAAGCTCCAAGCTGCACCTAAAAGACTTCTAGCAATGCTTCCGTTGAATTGATAAACAGCAAAGTTATGTGCAGCTCTCGATTAATGATTATTTTTTTCCCCATTTAGGACAGTTTCTTCATGAGAGAAGTTGCACTTAGAGTTAAGGTAACATTTTCAAGTTATTGATACCACATTGATGCTAAATATCTGGATTTCCTTAATGTAACTTCTATAGCTTTATAAATTAAAAAGTCTTGACCTCTGATTTAATGGAATCTTTAACTTCAAAAAGGCTGTGAGGGACTTCTACGTAAAAAATTCTGCCACCTCCTTCACCCCCCACCATCTGTTACATCTCAATAGTTTGACTATGTGCCTCTTCTACAGAGGACCTCTCAGAAGTATGTGGTATGAACTGGTCAGTAAGAGTGTAATACTTGCACATTTTGTGTATGAGATTTCCTCCTTTACAGCTTGGAGGATCTTGCTTGTGGGGGTGAAACTCTTTCATAGTTTCATCATCAGTGTTGGCTGATACTAGATTTGCAGACCTTAGGCTGTAACAAAAATGACAAAGCTGCTGTAAGGAAGGAAGAGGAATGGAAAGAATTAAGTTTGTGTTGACTGCATTGTGGGTATCTCTTAGCATGAGGTAGCAGTGGAAAACAATGTTTATTCATTAAGATATAATTTCTTTGAGCTAGATGTGTTTCTGCCTTCCATGCTGGTTTTCTTTGAATGCCTCTGTTTAGATTTTTCTTTCTCGTTGCTGTAATTTGCTATGCACTGATGGGGATGAATGTCATCAAAGGTCTGAAGCTTTTGATGTTTCTAATATAAGATGCAAATGTGTAACAGATGAAAATTATTTGCTAATAAGTATCAAAAGAAATTAAAAAACCCTTGTGTAATAGTTGTTAAAAATTCAAGGGATGTTATTTGAACAGTGGGCAGGACCTTCTTTGATGTATGGAAATATTTTCAGACAGAGGCATCCTCATATTGTTAAAACATAACTGCTAGTTTCATTTTCTTTTAAACTTCACTTGAAACATTCTGGGGGAAGTGTAGAACTGGAGAGTGTTCCTAGATATATTGGAACTGAGGGATAGAGGCAGCGTAGAGACTTTCAACTGCTGATGATTCCCATCCCTTTGTTTAGTTCTGTAAACTGTTCCTGACTTGCAAATCTGGCAGGAACTGTTCTGTACAGACTCCTACAAATTTCTTGTGTTCAATACTAAGATTAATAGGTCTTCATGCATGTCTGAAGTTGCTGCAGGCTGTTGTAATAAATACTGGGCAGCTTAAAACTGTCTACAGTCAGGACTTTAAATTGTCTTGACTATATCACTGCAAGACCCATCTCACTGCTAATCATTGCAGCTGATAGAGCAAGCCAGAAGAGTTGCTTTACCATCCTTTATCACTGCAGCCTGAATCTTTGCTGAAATCCAGGAGAGGATGTTGGGTTGGATATGCTGTATCTTGACTGCTTTCTGGCTGATCAGCGTTTAGGGGTCAAGGTGCTTTGGCCTTTGGATTTATGCACTTGCAGTATGGAATGGCTGAAGAATTAAAACCCTTAAGTGCACTTCTTGTCAAAGACCTCTTAAATCAAATGCAGTTTAAACGAGTTACTGAAAAGAAACAGTTTCCACTTCTTCCTTAATCTGTCTCCCATGCTCAGTAATTGATGTCTAGTTTCATGAGTCATATTTAACTAGCCTCAGGTTAAATCTCTTACAGCCTAATCCTGTACATCCTTCCGTAGTCGATGTCTGTGCTGGGAGTTGGTGGAAGTTTTGCATGAGTAAAGACTGCCAGATGGGTTTCTGCAGTAACTTGTATTATTTTTATCTAGAAGGGGAAGAAACTTCAGGAAAAATTAATATCTGTAGTCTACATCTCCTGGGCATATGGAGAGGTGCCCTGGATGGATCTGGGGATTCCCAAGGAATGAGGGGTTCCGTTGTATGGACATGCAAGATATGGATTTTTTTTTCAGCATCTGATGTTATAACACAGAGGAACAGCCAAAAGCAAATGTGAGGCTGGTATCCCAAGGAGAGATTTCAGCAGGGCTTTATTTAGAACAGGAGATGCAAGAACTTGCTGATCTCCAGAAGTGAATGTGGATTTCCCTATGCAGGAAGATCGAGGTGAGAATGTGAATTATGCTGTTTTGATCCCTGTCACTACTTCAGAGACTCTCCTGAGCCGTGAAAGTTGTGCTCAGGATCTCTTTTTTTTTTTTTCAAAACACATGACAACCATTCTGTTTCCTGATTTCTTTTTGTCTAGCATTTTATTAAGGAAAAGAAAGAAAAAATGGGAGTAAAGGCATCTAGTAATGAGAATTTTCAACTTTGTTTACAAAGGAAAATGTGACTGTAGTACCAATTTTCATTACAAACCCAAATTTTCAACAATAAGCCATCATATGATGGCTGGTTTTATTATTGTTCCTGCAGAGGAAACAAAATATATTGGAAGAGAAAAGAACATAAAAATTTCCATGACTACTGTCAATCACTCAAATCATCAAAGAGGAAGTAAGTTGTGCCCTTCTGTGTTCCTTGCTTTGTTGCCTCTGCTATACATATTAAAAGGTCTGTAAGTGTCTTGTCCCTTTGTTTGTTTACTTTTTCTTTGTCCCTGTGATTTGCTTTCTTTCATAATCAGACCAATTAACATGTCGACAGAAGAGAACCACTTGTCATTTTTTTTCTTTTTCTTCCTTCTGAGTCTGGAGCAGAATTTAGCCGACAGATTTGCCTCTGATGAAAGAGGGGAAATTACAAATGGGAACTTCACTAGACACATGTCATTAGTTACTCCCACAAGTCTTACAGGTGTGACATTAATCAGGTTGTGGGCCATGTTCGTGGAGTCTCAGAGGGATCTGACACCATCTGCGTGGCTCCCGTGTTCAGGGTCACTAACTGAGTATGCAGAAAAAGAGCACTTCCTGAGCTCTCTGTGCCTTTGAACAGGCCACTTCCACTCCGTGATGGATACCACCAACAGCCAACACCTGAAGGGCATCACTTTTCCAGCACTGACACTGATGGATGTGCCCAAAGCTAAACTAGCATTTCCCCCTTGCCTGAAACTCTGCATGTCCCCTTGGTGTATGGCACCATGCTCGTCATGGTGAGTTACTGCTGCTAGATCTGAGGAAACCAAGCAGGATACAAGTGATCATATCTAGAAAGTTCCTAGTTTTCTACTTTCTTTGAGAATTTTAAAACACTGTTTCAGAGGGAAGGCAAATTTAAAGCTTGTGACTTGATTCTGAAGTATGACATACCTCGTGGAGAAGAAATTCCTTTAAAAAGATATAGAAGTTCTTGGTTGTGAAGGTATTTCTCCATGTCTATATCACCTATGATATTGGAGCCAGGGACAGAAAAAATTTTCCTACCCCTCCTCTCCCTTTCCCACTGCTCCTCTCCCTGCACCACCCCTCACCCCACCCTCCCCCCACTCCCCATATGTGGAATATCAGTTGTAGGGTAAAGAAGTATTAAGTTATCAGCATTCTCTCTTCTTTGTGTATCTGTGTAGTCATCCTTCTCACTCAAATCTGTGTAGTTGATAATGATTTTAAAGCAACCGCCTGCGTGTCAGACATGCTGCTTTGTGTGCAAGGTAGCACAGAGGGGCTGTGTTTTAGACCATGGTTCCCATCAATTTCTAACACAGCCAGATTCTTTAGGGAGTTGTGCTCATCCAGCCCCAGACTGCACTGTGGAGGAAAGACCATCCTAGAGGTAGTTGCCTATGTTTTAATTCAGGAACATAACGTGCTGGGTTTCTTCCCTTGGGAAAATATCCCCCAATACAGATTTAGTTCCAGTCAGGCCTTGCAGTTTCTGTATCTGAGAGACCAAGTTTTCTTTAGGCTTATGAATCTAACAACTTGGGAACTGTTTCTCCCCTCCCTTCCCCCCAAGAGATCATGCTTGCTAGACGGGCTTTCCCAAATTCTCACAGCCCTAATCTGGATACCATTTAGTGTGACAGCCTTCTTCCCGGGTTCCCACAGCTGGTTAGTGTTTTGAATTCCAGCCTCATGAACTCATATCAGGCTACATGGGCTAATGCTCCGAGCACAACCTAGAGCAGATATCCCTGATGACAGGGTAATGGAGAAACCCATGGTACTTTCTACATGTTTATAAGTGCCGAGTCATTTGTGGTGTTCCTCAGTTTTTGCGGGGAGTTACTGACTGTAATGCCTCAGAGGCATTTAAAAATTGATGGAGATGAAAATAAAATCATTTAAGTATGCTTGATGAGAGGCCAGTAAAACAACCTGCTGCAATGGGAAAAGTCTATCAAATCCCAAGGGTCAAAAATATGGTTAAAAATATCACTTTATTAATTATCTCAAGCTGAACTCTTAAAAAGGAAAAGACAGGGAAAAATGTCCTATTCTGTCTCATAACACTCAAACTTTACCACAAATAAACAGCATTTCAAGTAACCAGAGACACAGTAGCTGTCAAACAGTGCAGAGGGCACACCACCCCTTTTTCAAGTCTGATGCGGATAATGCCGTTGAATTTGGTGCCTTGGACTTAGAGCTGGTTTTGGAAGCAGCCTTTGGTTTGGTAGTATGCTGCTTGCCCTTTGAGTTGTGGGGGGAACCAGCATAAGGATGGATTTGGGGAGAGATCTGGAACCTCCAGCTCTGCTCATGCATTTGAGAATCCTGTGCTAAGCATTGCTCTCATCAGACCCGAGGATGCTCTCAAAATCCTGTGCTTAAAGCACTGGCAGACTAGTGTATTCTTTGGGAATACTTATTAGGAAATACAACTGAGTAGTGGTGAGAGGATTTGTGTGGAGCTTGGTTATTCCTAGTATCATCTGCAGCAGCTTCACTGATTCCAGGAGGGATTTGAAAGTCTGTACTAGGCAGGATATAACCCACCTGATCTCTTGAAGTCATCAGTTGTGCTTTCCTTAGATTAAATGAGGGGAAAAAACCTCCTTTAGAATTAAAAGCAACTATACATCACAATGAAAATGATTGGTGGCACGTGCTAGGGGCATGGAGAAGCAGTGGGTGAAAGTCAAGCATTTTGTCTGCAATTTTGCTGTTCAGAATACTACTGGGGAACTGTTTTACTTAATTTATGGGGATGAAGCTACACTCAGGGCACATGAGAAATGGGGTTTCACTCTGAAGCATTTTCAAAACACTTGAATGTTTGTTTTTCCTTTTTGTGTTGTTTTTTGTTTACACAACTGCATCCCATGACTCGCCCATCCTAATCTGTGAGTAGCAGTCAGGAATTTGAGTACTGTTTGGATGGGAACTAGCTTTTTCATGGACAGGATGTAAAAAAGATAGTTTACTAGGAATCTGTATGGGATCTACTTAACTTACAAACCTGTTCTGAGAGGAGGCCAGATACCCAGGACATTGTTCAGTTTGTGGTGAGCTCCTGGACAAGATCTTTGCTGGTAGAAAGCAGAGATGAAGATGTGGCCTAATAAAAGAGCATCAAGGTAGTCAGAATTTCAGAGTAAAATAAACTTACAGCAAACAGGTAGATCTTTCTGTCTTAAAATAAAATATGCTGATTTTCCTTTGTTTTTGTAGGAAGGTGGAGGCTTTTCCACATCATGCCCTTTTGTCTAGTCAGGTGGTTAATTTTGAATGCTGCTGCATGTGAGAAACTTGCCTTTGATATGGAAGTTGAATGCAAGATTAGGTGGGATCAGTCACCTACTAAAAAACCCATTGGTAAATTTATCATGCTATTTAAATTTGGGTGTTTGCTATATTTTGAGGGGCAGCTTCAGAACCTTGTTCTTTTGATACTTCAAAAAACAACTTAATTATACTTCTAAATATTGTAGTGCTCAACTTTTCAAGGTGACACATCATCCTGTTAAAGTAGGGGTGTTTAACCTGGATATCCTCTAAAATGTGATAACATCTCCTCAATATTTACTTCAGAGAGGAAGAAGGTGACTCGTTTCACTGCTGAATTCTAACCAGGAATTATTCAGACCTTTAGGAAACATGGAAGAGCAAATGTTTACTGACCGTGTAATTAGCACGATGATTTGCTCTGTCTATTGGCCCTTAGCACCATATTTCCTGTCTGAGCAGCGGAAAGCAAAAATATTAGTTGCTGTTTTACTAGAGGAACAAGTGTCTTCCAAATGAACACATGATCTATTACCAGTCTTGCAATCTCTTCCCATGGGAATAGGCATTTTGCTGCTTTTTTTACAGCTAATTTCTCTCATACAGCAGGTTCCCAGACACATCAAGTGCCTCACATGTGAAGCTGTTAAAGATTTATAGTCTCTGTGTTATCAGAGTGAATCACACACGGCTGGCAGTCGGGGTTCTTCTCATGGACTTTTATAAAAGGAATAAATTAATAATTTGGGTTTTGATACCTAATGCTTTCTAAAACATAAGGCACTTCTAAGCCTCCCCATTTTGTTCAGAATTTTCTTGTATTGCTGGTCAGGGAAGACCTAAACAGTAAATGCTATTCCTTTCCTTGTTGGAAGAAGAATATATGCAGAGTGTTGGTGGGTCTTCCATAGATAAAGGACTACCAGAGAGGTTCATAGTGAAACTCAGTTGGTGGTTCATTACTTTGCTGTTAATAGGGCTCAGCTGAGTCATGAGAGTAAAATATAGACTTAACAGAATGGAAAAATAAGTACTTTTTACATTAGTTTTTAAAGTCTGGATGTTTAGCCTACGGTGGCAAAGTTGGAAGGACGTGAGGGCTCTATGTGAAGCTAGGCCAGTGAGCCTTCCTCCAGGATGTTGCCTTTCTTGTGGTAAATGTTGTGGAAACTCTTTATAGTAGCATAAACCAGAATAAAATCAAATTTCTCACTTTGAAAAGTGAATTATTTTGGAAAGGACAAATAAGCTCTTCTAAAGTTTCTGGGAATTTTTCTTTAAACTGATTTTTTATTAAAGTTTAATTTTATGGAGTAACTTGGAGTTGAATCAAATGTCACCTCTGAGAATCAAGAATTGCTTATTGAGGTGTAAACAAATTAGTTGTTGGATAGGGGGAAGCAGAAATGGGGAAAGAAATGTATGAGATTTCTGTAGTTTGTCAAACTCTGCTGCTTTTATTCTAGTGGTGTGATAAGCCAAAAGGAAAACAAATATTTCAAAATAAGGGAAAGGGAAGCCTGCACTTTCTTTCCCTCACCTGTTCTTTGTCACTCTGTTATAAACGCTGAATTCTCTAAACCTCAGTTAGATATGCTTTTTTAGAAACAAAACCATACATCTCCAAAACAACCCCAAAATCTTGGTATTTACAACTTTAAGGAGAGGGAATTTCGGACTAGAAATAATTAATTCTACAGTCTTTGACCAACAAAAATGGGACCTAATACATTTCTTAGCTGACAACTTAGTTCTGTTTTTATCAGTTCCAAACAAAGGAACTGATATTTCTCCTTAGTGCATGCTGTTCAGTCAGCAGCTCTGATATTGCATCACATCCCCTGCTGCTCTAAGATATCTCTGGTCCCTGAAGCGAGACCACAAGATCAGTTAGACCCAATGGTTAACCTCGGGTTTGAAAAGGTCCATAAGAACAGAAACTGAGTGCTGGTACTTCGGCCACTCATCCACACAGACCTGGTGATTGCTGCCTTTCTTTTGCTTGGGGCAGATTTTATATCAGTTTCATTTCCAAGAATGATACTGTTGCTGTAGTTCATGCCTTTTGCATAGCAAGTTCTACATATTTACATACCTTAAAATTGCAGTAGAACTTCTACAGTAGTTACAGAAAAATCTTCAAATTGTAGTGCAATTTCTAAGCCATCCCAATGGCTGCTAATGTGTAGTGCAATGATAATCACCTGATATTTTTTTATAACTTCTTAATAAACATTTTAGGAGAGGAAGTAGATCAGTATTTTCAGAAACATGTAGTTTAAAATGGGCTCATATTCACTTCAGTGCTGAGCAGAATAGCAGAGTTGGTTTTTCATGGTCTTTAGGTTATGTTTTTCTGTCCTAGAAAGAAGACTACAAAGCTCTGCTACTGTACAGTGGTGTAGTTCAATTACTTTTCAACTTGGAAACCTGATACTGGTTTAATTTGTATGTCAAGTCAAGTCCATCTCATTCTAGTCTTTAACAGCCATGAATCTGTGTCCAAAATCTCACTCTCTGCCTATGTTTCATCCACTTAACGAATTATCAGCCCAAGAGAGGGATGGAGGTTGTAGGTTAGAATATTGGTTGAGCCATTTATCATCTGCTCTCTCTTTGGTTTTGTTTTGGTGGTTTTTTTGTTGCCTGTCCTGTAACTTGAGGTCCTGGTGTGACAAAACATTAAAGCACCCCTGCAAGTTGGATATTTCAGGTGATTGTATTGAAAGTGAGACTGCTGTCAGTGATGTGACAGTTCATGTAATCCTATTGTATTGCATGAAATGCAAGTTTACATCTGTTTAAAATCTGGGATCAGCAGACAAGGTTAAAATTGTTATGCTACAGGCTTAGACACTTAATATATTGCTAACTGCAAAAATTAAGACTTTAAAAGGAAATCTAATGCTAACTTACTTGATTATAGTAAAATGCTGAATGTGCTAGGCATGATTTAAAAACTTTCTTGATTTCTACTTCAGTTATTCTAGGGTTAATATAAAGGCAGAATGATTTTTTTTTTCCTAGAGATTGCATGCAGTCTAATCTTTCTGCTTCTCTGAAACTTAGGTTATTTAAGATTTTTATTTATCTGCTTCTATTAATTTTTTCCTACTGGCAATGTCATGTTTCAGGATACCCTTCTTAAAGTGAATACAGTTTGAGATCTTGTTTTCTTATATTGGAAATACAGTAGGGCTTTAATCTGGAGATATCTATGCACAGATTTGTGTTCTAATAAGTGAGTGACCCTGTGTAAAAATGATAAAATAGTGTTTTAAAAATAAAGCCAAATATTGAGGTGCGGTTGATAATAGTATAAGCAAGTATTTTACATTGTTGAAGCCTCATAGCAGTACAGATATAATTCTTCAATGAAAAAAAGATAACAAAATAGACATGCAAGTTTACAAAGGACTTATATTTGGGTAGGTTGTATTTATCAGAATATTATTTACCTGTATTTTGTGGAAGTCAAAATTCGGATGTCTACGTTCTTATGCCTGTAATGCTTTGCAGCATGGTATCATAAAATAACTATTGGCAGAATTTGACATTTAGATATACCTTTCATTTAAACAACCAAAATATGTCCTTGTTTGCTGTTGCTATGCTGGAAAAACCCAAGCGAAAATAAGCAGTGTTTTTTATTGTTTCAATGTCCCCAGAATAATTTGAAATCACAGTAGGTCACAATTGTGTTACAGTACTTGTCTGAGTTGTGACTGTGAGATTTTAAGGAAGGCAGTACTGAAAGACAAAAACGTCTCAATCTTGATCAAAAAGGTGCATTAGCCAGTTCTGGATTTCTCTTGGGGAACTTTTCTCTGGAAAGCTTTTTACAGCAGAGATTGGTGTGTCTGGTTGATCTGTTGGTTTTGGGGTTTTTTTGTTGTTTTTTTTTTTTCCTCTTGCACCTGTATGGCACGGAATAGAGGTCAGATTTTCAAAACATCTCAATAAGTGAAGATCCAAGGGTTTTGTGAAAGCCTGTAGCGTAACTGGAAACCACATTTTGAAACGTGAACCAGAGGTCACGTTTCTGAGTGTTGTAATGGGACCCTCAATGAGAGCAGGTCCTGGCTGTCTGGAGCAGCTATGCTGTAATTCACAAAGCTTGGCAAGTCTATAAGCAGCCAGTGAGGAGGGGGTGTATTCTGATGCAGAGTTAGGAATCCCAGTGATAGCTGTCACCTCTCCTGGAGATAACAGGGAATAATCCTATGTCTGGAGGTATTATGGCATGTAAGGTGCTGCTGGATGAGAGAGTGTGACTGTGAGAGGGAAAAGGGAGAAATTGGAGTGGGAAATATCATCAGAAGGGAGAATCTTATTGTATTTCAAGGAGAGACTATCCAAGCAAAATAAGAACCAGGGCAGAGTAGAGAGGGCCTCCAACCTCGCTCTGCTGTGGCTGTGATAAGTGAGTCTCTGGCAGCGGTAGTTTTTCCTACAGTCTTTACATTGCAATGATCAGTCACTGATACCAAGCAGCAGTGTTAGTGTGGTATCTCTTTACCTTAGCAATAATTGCAGCAATCAGCCCAAGCCTGGAAGTGTGCAAAATGTAATCTGCTGGCAATTTTCCAATTCACACCAGCCCATGCTGGGTTTACCTCGTTATCAGGCAAGATAAATCCCAGGAGAGAAGGCAAGGGGCAAACCCCTTTGCCTTGTCTTGCAGCTTTTCCGACACGTTTGCTGGAGTGGGAATCTTTCCAGGCGGCAAACCTACACATGTCGTGTGTCAGGGTCTTGCCAGAGGGTGGGAACCTATCTGCACCCCTCCTTTCTGCGTCTCCAAGCTCAGACACCCAGCGAGCACTCGTACACATGTAGTTAGTTGGTGGTCTGCCCGCTGGCTTGCACATTGGGCTCTTTGGAGGGGGGTATGCTAGCATGTGGTTTCCATCTCAGGAGCTCTCAAAGCCTTCTCACAGTGCTCTCGTGAGCTTGTTTTAACAACTTGGGGGGAGTGCAGCTTCTTTCAGGTACTTGGGCTTAGGTAGCCCTCCATTTGCTTAGGTAGACCCTGGAAAATAGATGTTTACAGAAGTGTAAGGTGTTTTATTCTTGTTTTGAATGCTCTTAGCTGTGACTGCTTGGCAGTTTTTTTTTCTCTAGCATCTGGCCTGCAGTCTCATGACTGTACTTCTGTGGTGTCAGGCCTGCAGCAAGGGCTGGTGAGACAACCCCTTAATTTCTCTATCTGCTACGCTTCCTCTTTTTTTTTTTTCTTGAGGTATTGTGGTTCACTGAGGAAAGCTTTTGCCCTATATGATAACTTGACAAAATCACTTTCCTTTTGTCTCTGCTCCCTTCCCTTCTACATGTGCCTACCCCACAAGCCATGCATATCTCGTCATGGACAAAATATTCATCAAATATTAATTTGTTAGGAGGTATCTTCTCATCCTCCTTTTATATGGCAAGATGTTTGTTAAGCATTCTTACTTCAGCTTTAATTCTGTGAATGGTACCAGACTGAGGATGGCAGAGCCTAAGAGAAATATACTGGCTTGCACAATTTCTTATTTCCATTCCTATCTCTGCCCTGGGCTGCCTGGTCTGGTAGGTGAATCTCTGTGCTCTCATTAGTCATCCATAAGAAATTAAGAATTTTTTTTTTCCATTAGTGATTGTTCATGTCTGCCTTGACTTGATGTCTGTTTATATGTGTAGTGTATATCATGGCCTGCCCACTGTTGCTTGAAATCTAATTAATCACTCTGATACAAATAGTATTTTATGTACAATGCTTTATGATAGAGGAAATTGTAGCCTTGTAAAAAGTTTAGCCTTTCACAAGTGGAGTTCAGAAAGTGTCTTGAAGCGCTGCCTGGATGACACAGATTGTTATGGTGTTAGCCAAGATGTCTCTCAGCTTTTGCCTTACTCTGAATTATTATTTTTTCTTCTGCCCAGTCTTGCAGCTACAGCATGTTGCTTCTCTGGTTTTATGAATGGAATGTCATGATCTGCATCTGCATAAAGGTCCTTTCATTAGATGCTCCCTCTGTTCTTAAGACATTTATGGAGGTTAATTTGGGGAAAAATTCTTTGCAATACACGACATTTTCCTTCCATTATACTTCAGCTGTCCCAGATTTATGTGGAAAGATTACACATAACATCTTATTTATAAGAATCTGTACACTCCTCATTCACGAAGAAAAAATATTACAATGTGTTCTTTCTACAGGAGAGGAGCTCTGGCTAGTCAGAGCAAATTACATCATGGGACTAAACAGTTTTTATCAAAATCCTGAATTGACATAACTAATATGCAACACTTATGTGCTATCCAAATCAACATTACCAGAGGAGCAGATGCAGAGCTCAAATGGTTGCTGACTTTGCCACTGTCATGTGCCTTTACCTCTTTTACAGAGTTTCTGGTAATGTAAACATTTGCAGCCCAAACCTAGAAAGTCTTGTGGGAAATCAAACCAATGCTTTTTTTAATTCAGCAGCAGTTTGCTCATCCTTTTTTTTTTTTTTTTTGTTCCCAACATGTTAACAGATGTAAATATGAATCATATTTCATTCTCAGACTCCTTACAAAAATACACTCGGAACCAAAGTTTGAGTAATAAAAAGTTTTGGATGCATCTCCAAACCACAATGAAACACCCTATCCCCTAACGAGTCAAGGCTTGGCTTGCACACCTCTGTCTGAAAATGAGAGGAGAAATCTTTTGAATAGCACTGATGTTTATTTGCCTGTCTTTCTTTTACAGACAGGCAACACTGATAACCTGATGGATGTGTGTAGACGCGTGCTTCCGTGTGTGTGTTTTTAGGTGTGAGATTTCCTGTCTTCCTTATCTTCCCATCTGCTCTGTATGACTGAGCTGCACTGTAGACATTTTTGTGGTTTTGATGGCTGAAATGAGCTGATATTCATTGTTTTCAGTCAGCCTCTTTCTCCATCCTTCATGCACTTCAAACAAGATTCAGTATTTGGCTTTCTGAGCTTGCTTCTAACCCAGGAAAGTCAGGATATATTAGTGATTTTATATATTAGGGTACAGTGTCTGCTGTGGCTTCATGTACCAGCCAGTACCTAGGAACTGGTGCTGTGAGCCGGGTGTGAAGCTTGACCCAGTTATTGGAAGGAATCTTGCAAACTTCAGGATTGCAGTAATAGCATCTGAGACAAGACTCTTTAAGCTCAAAATAAAGTATTTACTTTGGTTAATGATCTTGAGGTTGGTGTCTATGTACCGTCCTGATAAACTGAAGCAGGCTGGGGCACAGGCTCATGTTGGCTGCTCATATTTAGGATTGTTTGACAGTGGAGCGTAGCCACTGGCAGAGTTTTGATAAGCAGCTGGTAACAGTTGCCCATATGACTTCTGGGCATGTTTTGGGAATAGCACCAGTCAGGGTCTGGTCCCAGTGGGCTGGTTGAGTGAGGACACTGTTTTGGGAAAAGAAATAAATATTCAGCTTATGTGGATGTGAACTGTGCTGTGCATTCATCTGACCTCAGGGCTGGAGAACCGGCCAGGCCCATACTAGGAGGTAGTACAGGCATAGCTGTTCATGTCTTCAATTGAAGCTTTGCATCCTAAGTGTTCTAGTTCTAAGCTTTGCATCCACTGTTCCATGTTAGCAATACATACAACTTGGACACCCATGTCTGAGGGTTTGGGTTTGATGCTATGAGCTGGCAAGCTTCAGTCTCACCTGCTGAAAATATCAGCTGCTTTGAACAGAAAACTCTTGGAGTGGGCTTAATTAAGCACGGACTGTTTGACTTAACTGGGTTTTGATTGTAATGGCTTATTTTTTCTGGCATTAAGCCAACATAGCAGAGGTTGTTCATTAAGTGTAAATGTTCACTTTCATCCTCTCTCACCAATTCACAAGCATCTCGCTATTGTGTGTGATTCCTGCCATACTGAAAGCTTCTTGCCTTCTCTGTGGACTTTGCATGGGCTAAATGTGTGTGCCTTGTGTCCCCAGAGCTACAGAAATACCAGTCAATAGTGGGAACAAACAGCAGTAGTGGAAGGCTGGGGTGTGTAGAAGCATTTCTGAAGCCTGTTCATCCCCAGCACTTCCTTCCATAACCTAAGGCTCCAGTCTTTGTTCAGAAATGAACCTTTAATTACAATGGGATTTAATGGAAACTCTTCGAGGAAGAAAAGGAAATTGTTATCACTTGGCTGTTAATGTTGTTGAGGGATTTCTTTTGCATATATCTCAACCAAGAAATCGCCCCCCAACTCAGCTCCCTCCCATGAACTGACCAAGTCAGAAACACAGAATAATGGTTTCTGCTCCATTGCACTCTTTGTATGGCCAAGGCAAGGACATATATGCTGTCTTTTTTTTGTTTTCTGAAGACCTGATCTACAGGGTAAAGATAATAATTCACATCTGTAGGAAATATGCTTCTTATTTAGGGGTTGAATGTCACTTTAGAATATGTGTTTGCACAAAGAAATAAGGAGATAAAGGTTTTATTCTTCTGAACTTGGGCTTCTAGATGCAGGGCCCAGATGTGAGGGGTAGCGGTGTGTCATTTTCGCTTACAGAGGGAACTGGGGGATAGTAACCATGTCCTGCTGGTTTTCTTTCCACATCAAATCACACAGAATCACAGAACATTAGGAGTTGGAAGGGACCCTGAAAGGTCATTAGTCCAAACCCCCTGTCTGAGCAGGATCACCTAGATAAAATCACCCAGGAACATGTCCAGATTGGTCTTGAATCACAGTATTCTGGGAATGCCTAGGATATCCCAGGCTTTATGTCATAAACTGAGTCATTAGAGGATTTTTCTGCTGTGTTTGTAGAACATTCATATAGAAAGATTTCTTTCTAGTATTTGCTTTGTGCTTACCCTGGATAAACAAGAGGTTTACACAGAGGAGTATGTGGTTGGCATGATGAAGGTCTGAAGTAAAGAAAAAAGCCAAAATGAGTGTAAACATGGTCAAAGCTTTTACTCTAGCATGTATGTTAAAAACACTTTGCCAGTATTTATGGGAATTCTATTTTGGACCCTGTATTACCGGGAAAACTTTTCACCTCAGTACAATGTTAAATATGTCCTTATGTTAAATAGGATTCTGGAAGGGTGGCCTTGATTACTACTTTTGTTTTGCTTAGTTTTCAATGTATGTTGCTGCAAAACAATTCTAATTTTCTACCTATGGATTTGATTATTTTTCTCATGAATCACCTTATTTTTCTGTAGGTGTAAGGGAAGAAAGGGAAGTGATTGGAGGTTCCTTTCTGAAAGTACTAGCTGGCTGAGCTGAATGGCTCAAAAGCTGGCATGGGTTATTTGTACAGGGAAGCAGCAATTAGGGCTTTCACTGTGAGCTAGAAGAAATAGTACCTCAGCAACGTGATTCTGAGTCATCATGTTTTACAAGACGTTTTTTGTAGAGCTTTTGTAACAACTGTTTACCCTTAGAACTAACATCTAGAGTTACTCTTGCTTTTGTCTATGAATGGCTTGAAATATTGATGACTTGGCTTCCTTCCTAGGAAGAAAACTTTCTTTTTTGATTCCTTTTTCCTCTACTTGCTAACTTAAAACTCAGTTGTTTCCTTATATATGTAGAGAAGATGTCGAAATCAGGGCTTGATATTTTCCTCGTTGCACCACCCTACAAACTGTGCATGAAGCCCTTTGATATACTCAATGTTGTTAAATTTCCAAGTTGGAGAATTATCAACTTTTTCTGCAATCAGACAAAGCTTCCTCTGGGACTCTCTTTTTTTTTTTTTCCCTTTTTTTCCAGGATGATGAGCTTCTGAAAAGTATACCACTTCATTAATTCTATAGCCAAGGAGGATTGCTTATAACTTTTTTCCCCTCCTTTCTCAAGATCTTCAGCAGGTCAGTTTATGTACTAAAGGCAAAAACTTTTCTTTTTCTTGGGAAAAATTCTGAATGTAGCACCCAAGCCAATAGCCTTTCCCCTTTAACCAGTGAAGTTACTGAACAACTTGTAAGCTGTAGCACAGTGGTAGGAAGAATTAGTGGCCTGTGCCACTGGCTTGGTTCTGTGTAGGAAAGGTAGAGAAGAAGATGCAGGGACATGTTTCCTGGTTTATCTTTCATACCCTTTACATTGCTTAACCAGCAGAATTTGTGGTGTAAGTGGTATCCCACAGATTCTGTCTTCTATTTTTGGACTAGTTTTCCTCCACTGTTTAACCTACCACAATATCTTACCTTGGGAGTAGAAGGAATTTTCCTTTCTGTCCTCAGAAGAATTTTTAAAAAGTTTGCTGTATTAGAGATTTATGCTGTTATGAAAATCAGCATTGTGTGATATAACTCAGGGTTCAGCCCTCGCTGCACTTGTGAAATACTCTGTACGTACCTTGGGGCAGAATTTAGCATGGTGGAACTTATTGAAATTTGCCTGAAAAATCTTGCTCAGCATTTGTTTGAGGCTCTCAACTCTACGACTCACTGAAAGTAAGAGAGTTCTGCTGAAGGTTGCCTTTCTTTCCAGAGCCAAAATCATCTTTGTTTCTGCTTCATTTTCCAAAGGCTAAGGGAAAGCAAGTTCATGTAGTTCATCTGCTTCACCTCCATGAAATCACTGCAGTGAACTGCATCAGTAGCTGCTACCACCATGCATCTGAGACCTTGCTGTTTAGGTGTCACTGTTCCCAGTTCACAGATCTAACTGCTGAGACTTCACAGCTTTTCTGTGTGGTTTTCACACATGCTTCTCCTACCGAGAAGTCTTCAAGCTGGGATAATTCAAATATTCTCTGCGAAGTTCCAGAAACTACATCTTCTGCCCTGCCATGGGATCTACATGACCTAGTGGGCCTTTTCATCCCTAATTACTGTGACACTTATTTGTATGCCCTAAACCAAATAGTCTGAGGGAAATCAAGCAAAACCTCTTGCTGTTCTCTGGAGTTGCTAATTAAGAGATTCATCCTCTTTTTCATTAAACTACATGACAGTCAGTTATTAATAGAGAAAAAGATGTCCCGACTAGAGCTGCATAAAATTTTCCGCTAGTTTTTTTTTTTCCACATTAAAATGCACACTTAGGCAAATCAAAACTTTTATGGTTTCATTTAAGTTCCTTACATTGTTCCACATAAACAGAAAATAAAACATTAACAAGAGAGTTCTTAACTTCCAGTGCCATGGTGTCACAATTAGCCCAGTTCTTATGTAAAAAGATATAATGTACCTAGGCCTAGATTCAAGGGGACAGCTTAAACAAAACTTCAGCTTTTAATATTGCAAATACCCCATAACAAAGGGGTTTGATTTTTTTTTCTTAACCATAATTAATGTTTCAGAGCTCATTGTCCACAGGTTGATATAGTGAGTTAGTGCAGGGAAATGTCTTGATACAACATAGTGGCCTTTGAGGTGATTCAGAACCTCTGATCACAGCATAGATTTACCTTTATTTAAAGGAAAGGTTACTTATTCACTAACTTTAAGATACCTTAAGTGGAATGATAGTGTGAAACCCACCCTTCTCACATTTAATGTGCCCATCTTTTGTTAATGAAAGATGAGTGTGCTAGTGGCATGGTGATACCAGTTAAACCCAGGTCTGGCACTGTCACCCATGCTTGATTGAGCAACAGCCCTGGAATGCAGATGTCTCTCAGAGCTGTCTTAATTTCTGCAGATTCCTTCTGCATTGAAGGATTAAGACTGAGTCCAATTTAGGTGTATTTGCCAATATTATCTCAGGTAGCTATTGGTCTGAATTATTCTGTTAAACAGCTGAAGTTGCATTGTACAGCAGTGCCCCTCTTCTGTGACACTGATATAGTAAATTCTGTGTAAGAAATTTTTTTCATTTGTGTTATAAGATTGTGCCCCTTGATGTTTCTAGCTGCCTTTTTGAGGAAATGTTTGGAACATAAATGTGCAAATCTTTCTTCTATGCTATTGCAAAAAAATCTTTGACTATATGTGCACTGTAATTGCACAAAATTCCTCCACTGAAGTGCGTAAGTACACCAACCCCTTTGTCCTGAGGAGGAATGCACAAATCATCATAAACAGAGAGTCTTTCTTTAAACCTGAGTATGCAGTCTGAAGATACAGTGAATAATTCAGATAAAGCCAAATATTCATAAGAAAAAAACAAGTAGTTGGGTATTAGGAAACTATCTCAGCAGCAGACAAAGATTTTTATGTGAATAGAAACTCTTGAAGTAAAACTTCCACTCTTTTCAAACCAACAAGCATTCAAACCAACAAGCGTTCTCTGAACCTGTATGTCTGGCAACAGACATTATCTCATTTCAAATGGAACAAATGAGACAAGTATGTATTTCTCCTTTGGGAGGAAGCAGAATAGAATGGAAGGATTGGGAGGAAAGAAGAATTTGAGAAAGTTTGTTGAATGCGCACAAGTTCTCTTAAACCAGTGGAAGGAAACCACGAAGCCCTGCTATGTCCTTTGGAAGTGCTCGTTGTAATGCAGGGCATCTTCAACAGGTATAAATGTGTGTAGCTCCCTGCATGCTGTTGGCTCCTGCACTGGGGCATCTGACTTCTTGATTTAATTAGTTAAGGGTAACAAGCTGTGTTGAGCGTTTGCATGTTATTAGTTTGATCCCTAGGATATCCCCAAAGCTGATCTGTGAGTTCTCAGCACCCTCGGTTTCCGGACAGTTTATTTTAAACTCACCTGTCAGGTCAAGTTTTGAAGGCTTTGTCAAAAAGTAGAAAAAATATTTTATTTGGGAGTCAGGCTATGTCATGTGGCACTTCTTGGAGGTGGAACTCAACATCCTCTGTGTACTGCCAGATGGAGCCAGGCTTTTCTCAGTGACAGCCATCAATAGGACAAAGGGCAATGGGTCCAAGATGGAACATAAAGTTCCATCTGAGTATAAGGAGGAAGTTTTTCACCATGGGGGTGACAGATGACTGGAACAGGCTGCCCAGAGGGGTTGTAGAGTCTCCTTCTCAAGACCAATATGTTTGTATTCCTGTGTGATTTAATCTAGGAAACAGATTTGTTATAATCTGAACAGCAAGGTGACTGGTACTGAAGTACATTCATCCCTCTCAGTGCCCAAGCATGTATGATGGAAAAAGGGAGAAAACCCTGATGAGAGGGGGAAAAAAGAGATTATTTCAGGTGTCAAGATTGCTATGAAGAAGTGATATATATGCTTGGGGCACAGCAAGATTCCTGATCTGGTCCCTGGGGCATTTCAAGCAGGGGATATTTGGATTCAAGAATTTGAGACCATCTTGCTCTGCAGATGTGATTGTGGCAGCTGACAGCCTGCTACTAAATATATCCTGGGATGCAGGTTCCATGCAAGGAAAGGGCAAACCCTGTGGATCTTGAGGTTTTCTACAGCGTTCCTAAAATGCTTATCAAAACAGCAAAAAACCAGTCTGAGTCAGAGACCTTATTTTTCCTATAATTCAAACCCACATTTGGCTTAATCTTTTCTTTTCCCCCTGAAAGTGATTCAATTTTAAAACAAAAGCATAGGTTCTTTTCGTCTCTACTGAGTTTGGATTAGAAAGGTGTCCACAAAAGTAGGCTGAGAACATGCCTATAAATATGTGCCGACCTACCTATACACAATTTTTCTTCTTCTCTGAATTTACCTTTCTGCACCTTATATACTCATGCTTTCTTGATGGTCTTCCCACCTAATTCTATTTTTAATCAATTTATCTGTGGCTTGGAATACAAATCCAAGTTATGCAAGATAAGCTCTTAAACCAAAAAATTAACACAAAATCAATTGAATACAGTGAGCTCTGAAGAGAACCTTAGTTATTCTGTAGTTACATTTTTGTTTTTTTTATTCTGAGTAGCAGCTCTCCATCATAACTGTTGTGTTGCTTTTGTGTGTGCCTGTGAAAAGGCTGATAGTCTCCATGGTTAGTTATTATCCACAGAAGACATTTATGAGAAACTGTATCAAATTCACTTGGAAAATCTAAAGCAATCTATTCCAAGTTCATCCATATTTATACTTTTTATTTTTTTGAGATCTTGAATATATTAGAAAGCAAACGTTTGCAGGATTTGTGCCAGCTGTGAATTTGATGTTGTACAGCTCCATTTGTAGGAACAATTCTGGTTAGCTCATCTTATAAGATAGATATGTGTATGTACGATGTTTTACTCTGCCTTGAAGTTCCTTTCTTATGGGAACTGTCTGGTACTTGGCCACATGAGCTCTTTTCAGCTCATTTTGCATGTTATTTATGTGATGAGTTGCTGGTCCTTAGCTTAAGTCTGAAATACTTCTATCTCTATACTGCCTGTGATTTCTTGAAAGCCACGTCTTTGAGTGATAATTTTAATTATTTTACGGGTAGAATACTCAGTGAAATGCAATTTTCAATAAATACAAAAGTGGTACCTGACCTGCTTGGTACTTAATTTGCTTTTGGCACTATAAATTCAGAATTTCAGAAGGACCAGAGTGATTCAGAGCATTTGTCTGGTGAGTTAGAAGTGGCCTCTTTGCTTCCTATTTCTTTAAGATTTTTGTGCCATCTGTCTTGGTGTCTTGGGACAGTTGTTCTTCAGGTTCTTTGAAGCATCTGGCTACCTTTTGTATTTCTCATTTCCCATGAACACAGCAAAATTTGTGTTGCATGCTACTTAAACTTTTCAGGCATGATTGCCATTTTGTATTTAGAAGTGAATACATTTGTGTTCTTTATCAGCCAACCAAATTTGGTTTATTTTTTCAGCCTCTCCTTTGTGGCTAGGGGATGTCTGGAAGGAGGGCAAGGAGACATTCATAGTGTAGAAAACAGAGGAACCCAACTGCCAGGTGCCCAATTCAGCATCTGCAGTTGTGACCACAACAGAATACTTACCCAATTTTTTTCCCATGCAGTACACTGAGATTTGTGGATAGGATATAAATATGTATATGTCATATAAATGCTGATTAGCATATTGATTTATACTATTTTTATCAGCAGCACTGTTGAGCTTGATGCTATGACCTTTCATTTAAAGCCATGCCTGGCTTGTTTTCCCAGTGGCTGGAAAACAACAGTAGACTTGAGTTAAACTAAAAGCTGAAAACTGTGAATTGAAGCCCTTGTAGCTGAACTGCAGAACAGCTGTCTGTCCTTCAGTTTCTTGCTATAATCATGTGATGGTACATTTTTGGATCACAGCAGTTATACGCCATACACCCATTGTTTTCTACTGTTGGTATAAGTAGTTCCAGTGATTCACTTTCTGATTTTAGTTGATATTGGCCATCAAGACTAATGGCTTGGTTGTTACCTGCCTCTGCAAGAAAGAATGTCTGCTCTATCCCAGTTGGTTTATAGGTAAAATGGTAGGTAAAACATTTTTAACGACAGTTAAAATACCTTGCCTACCTGTAGATTAGTTATTTCTGAATATTATTGGTAATTCTGTGCACCAGCTTTTTTTTTTCTCAAGGCTTTTTGTTTCACAGCCTCTATTTTGATTGGTAGGCAAGACAATTTCTTAGATGGTACTATTGCAACATTCAGTTGAAAATAGCCTTGGTCCTCACCAATATTTCTGCATTATTTTGTCTAACATTCCTCTTACCTTCTATCTTACCCTCCAAAAATACTTGGAGATGCAAAGGTTTCCTTTTGGCATGAAGCTTCCTGAGATGGCCCATACAAAAATCTTTCATGCTTCATCACCCAACCACAATGTAGACTCCTTCTAGACATGTTCTAGCAATATATTCTGGTGCTTACTGACACAACACAATATTGCATTAGCTGGGATTTACAGCACTGGTGGGGCTGACAGGACCTTCTGACTTCTCAAACAGGCCTACTAATAATATCAGTTGAGCAGGATGATTGTAGAGCCTGCTGTTTTATAAAACTGCTCAGGTATCTGAAAAGGTACCAGCATTTGCTATACTCAAAATCAAGTACCTCCTGAATTACAGGCGACCTTAGTACACACCCTAAGGAAGAATATGTCCTGAAAGGAATTTGTTTTCAGGGCCCTAAGTTCTTAATACAAAATATGATCTTGGGGGTTTTTTTGATAAAACATGAACTCTACATTGAATTTAGCTGTAAGGATGGTCCTCCATATTTTCTGCATATTTCACTTCAATTTTGAACTCTTCTTTTTGTAGAAGCCTGATGCATAATGTAAAATAAGTGTGGTTAAAACAAACAGGTTATGCCAAGGTACGGATTATTAATTCATAATTCAGTCTTGTATCCAGCTGGTGGATCTGACATCTCCTGACAGTCTGAATTTAGTCAGAGAAGTGCATTTTTTTCAAAAATCACAGCAACACTGTGATAAAGAAACACAGAAAAACAGTTTGTTTCTGCACCACTACCTGCAGTTAGTATCCTGAAAGCAAAATCTAAAAAAAATGAAAAGCAATGAAGTATTTAATATTGTTCTGAATCGAAATGTTTCTTAAAACAACAAGCTCACATACAGTGAGCTCACTTGTATTGGCTCAAACAGACCAAAGTCTGCTTCAAACAGATTGTGGAAATCAGCATATTGATAAAGCTGTAAGAGTTTAATGCAGGCTTACAGATTTGTTCAAATGATGATGAAACTTCTCGGTTATCGTTAAATTCCTGTTATTTGTCTGTCTCCATGGAAGTGTTCTGTGAATGTCAACAGATAAATACATCTCTAAAAATAACTTTTAAAAAAAAAAAACAACCAAACCTGTAAACCAGCTTTGTATAGGAAATAAGACTTTCACTTTTCACTTTCATGTTGAGTCCTCTGTCCTGTATTTACTAATCAGGTTTTTATCTGGTTTATATTCGTGGTTATTGTAACAGAAGCATTTCTTGTTTACTGAAAATACTACATCCAGGAAAAAAGTGTAAAATGGTTTGCAAGAAAAATTTCCAAAGGGAAAAACAAAGTGGAAATTAGAAGTTAAATCTGGTTTTGGGGATATTTTAGAAATCCCTGCTTGTAATACAGAATATTTCTCACACAATCAAAAACTTTGTAGAGTTCTGTGTTCTCCTTCAGTGGGCAGATGATGTAATTTTGTCCTAAAACAGGGAGTTCTTAGTTCATAACATGTAGATGTTATCTTTTCAGTGCTAGCTGAAGCACTGGGCAGCCATTGATCCTGCTGGCACACACCTCAGCTGAGCCCTATACCCTCTCAGTGCACTTTGCTGCTGCTGCTTTTCTACTTCAGCTGTTACCTTTAAAGATCTCCTAAATCCAGTATGAGTACTACTCGGAGCAGTGCAGCAGAGGAATTCTCCCGAGTGCCCAATGGAAATTGTGATTAGAGGCACCTCCCCTTCAGAAAAATGGGAAAGACTGAATGCTTTTGCAAGGCCGTTGTCTCCTGCAAGTTTGGGGCTTATGAAATTCAGTGAAAAGTAGCATAGTGAATGTGTCTCTGTAATGAATGTCCAGAATAACTTCTGTTTCATGCATAATTTCTAAAACAGCAGGTCAGTGTCCAGTGGAGTTGGAAGTACAGAATCATTTAATTGGTTGTGTTGGAAGGGACCATTACAAGTCATCTAGCCCAACCTCCCTGCAATGAACAGGGACATCTTCAACTAGGTCAGGTTGCTCAGAGTTCTCTCCAACCTGGCGGTGAATGTTTCCAGGGATGGTCCATCTACTACCTCTCTGGGCAACCTGCTACAGTGCTTCAACTTTATTGTAAAATACTTCTTCCTTATATCTAGTCCAAATCTCCCCATTTTTAGTCTAAAACCATTGCCCCTTGTCCTATTGCAGTAGGTCCTACTAAAATGTCTGTCTCCATCTTTCTTATAAGCCCCCTTTGAATATTGAAAGAGTGCAATAATGTCTCCCCAGCGCCTTCTCTTCTCCTGACTGAAAGATGTCCAGTTGCTCAGCCTTTCCTCACTGGAGGAACATCCCTCTGATGGATGTTCTCTAACTAACTGAGGCATGTATTTCTGCAAATGCATTCTGTGTTTAGGAAGTGTAAGACAAGTGTGAAATAATTTTAAAGGTCTATTGGTTTTATATCTCTGAAGTGACTCTAGTCTGGTTTGGTCCGTTGTAACTGCTGAAGTCATAAGCCCCCAACTCAGCCAGTCACCATCTAGCTGACAGTAACCCTAGCTAAAACCAGGTCTTAATGGTTAAATCAACCATAGATTCTTGGTGCATGAGATAACCACAAATTGACTTGCAAGTCTGCCAGCATAGCAAACCCATCCTTTCTCTGCCCCTTCCCCACTCCTCTGCTCAAATCCTGCTTGTTCCTCATTACTCAAACTGATAGGAGCTTTAGCTACAGATCTTCTCACACTCGCCAGCAGTCATCTTTCATAGCAAGAGAGCTCCTTGGGGACAAATACACTCAGGCAGGCTTTGTATCAGCTCTATTGCTGGCTTGTTGATCCCAGGCAACTTTCAGCTCATTGGATACAGCAGGCCAGATCCTTGGCTGATATGGAAGAATTAATCCCCAGCTCACTTTCTTCTTAGATTTCTCCATGTTTTTATTTGAGTGCTCTAAAACATCTTGAACTTCTGGGTAACAAATATTTCAACTGCCAAACAGATAACACATTTCAAAATTGAATGCTTGGAAGGTTTATAGGTATCTGGAAAGTTTTCTGCAGGTCTTGTTAGCTCTTGCTGAGGAGCTGAATATAAGGTTGTGATTAACAGGAAAGGGACACTCATACTTAGTATAGACAGTGCCCTTGAGATGCTCATTATCTCATATGAAATTAAACTCCTGAAACTTACAGATATTTAGATGCATGTGTTGGTACAATCTCTGAAGAACCATGCTCCCTGAAGAAACACAGCCAAACTTAGTTCCAAACTTAGTGAAATTAGTTACTTCAGTTACTGCCTAAACCTATCTATAAAACCATGCATTGTTCTCTGCTACCTTTGCAGACATGGAAACTCCTGGTTTGTTAGTTTACTACCTGTAAATGTCCCATATTTTGAGGTTTTGGTGGAGGGAAAAAAAAAGTCGTATTTGGTATTCTTAATTGTGGGAGGTCTTGAATAATAAAATCTCACTACTGTATTTTTATTTTGATTTTATACTAAAATGTGTTGTGTTGCCACATATCTTTCCCTTTTCTGCTCATTAATGGCACTTCAGAAGGAGGCAGAAACATGTTATCAGAATGGATTCTGGTATGTTTAACCACATTTTGTCCTTTGCTATCAGTACAGAAGACTGCAGGGATGTTTAGGTGAGGTACTGTCAAGTTAAGTAGTATCTCTGCTGTGAATGAGCACAGATCTGATGTACCTCATCTTTCACTGACATGGAAATATTTCTGACTTCTGTCATGCTGAAAGCCCAAAAGATGGGAAGCTCCACAAGGATGAGAACTTCATTTGGACCTACAAACAGGTGCCAAACTTTGTCCCATCTGTGACCTGTAACTGCTGAAGGAGATGTTTTATCATCTCCAGTCACAAATGAGCCACCCTAAAAACAATTTGGGTTATTATTTCACATTCTTGATGATAATTTATAGTATGTTATGTCCCAAAATACTTCTCATACTTTTGGAAGCTGTGCTTTTAGGGTCTGATCCAGTACTCACTGAAGTCAATTAAAGTCTCCCCATAGATTTCAGTTGACTTTGGATTAGGTCCTTATTTAGGGGCTACAAATATATCACTGGAGGGGAAAATCCCATTGCAGACTCTTTCTGTCTTTTTTTTTTTTTTAATTTTTTTCCTGTATTTTTGTCAAATGGAATCTGTCAAGCTCTGTTGCATTTCCTAACCTTTACTCTTCTGGCAGGTTGCAGGCCAGCAGAAAGGCAAGAGAAAAACCATGGAAATGAAATGTGCATTTTCATTATGCGAAGATGTTTCCAATAAAGCAGAGATAGCACTTTGCCAAATTGGTGTCACAATGTTCCAAAGGTTTTGGCTAGTTAACTGACTTCCAGTAAAATTTCATGTTCTTCAGGCCTCTTGTGGGTGATCCACACCTCTCTTGGAGCCTCCTCTTATTATGTTGTGGTTTGAAATGGAAGAAAATCTAAATTATTTTGGATCTGTACTAACATTTCTTGGTATTATTAATAGTGCACTGAGCGAGCTTATTATATAAAATATTCTGATATCCTCTTGTGCCTTCCATATACCAAACTGCAAACAAACAAATACTGAGGAAAAGCTGGCTTGGTCAACTAGCTTCCCATGGAGCCAAAAAGAAGGTGAATATCTGAGAGGAGGGAGTTTCTGTGAGGAACAAAGAACATGTTCCTGAACTGTGGCAAATATACTGGTGCTCCTTTTAAGTTAACGTGCTGGACACATTGGCATTAGAATAATGTTGAGGAAGTAGTGCTTCTCTGATGTTTTGCTTTCAACCACCCTGAAATGATCTTTGATTTTACTGCTTCCACCTGCATGTTCTTATGATTTGGAAATTAGTCACTCCAATCTTTGCAACCAGCAAATAACTCTTGGTGCCAGTTGTCACAGTAGTAATAAACTAAAACACCTTTCAGACAGGGTTAATTTTTAGCATTCATAACATGTGCTATTGTGTATGTGTTGAATTACTCTGACAAACATTATCAGTATGTATAAAAAAGGCTGAGGTTTTATATATGTGACTAATAATCATGTGATTTCTTTGATACATGGTTTAAAAAGGCAAAGGTGAAAGTAGAGGAATGTAATTGTTGGAATTAAAAAACAACACCAAACAAACCCGGACATTCCTGTGTCTAACTGCTGTGTTGGATGGATTTAAAACAGAATTTTCCACCATTATCCAGGAAAAAGAATCTGAAACGTAATATTACTTCTGGCACCACCTTTCACAAATAAGGCAACTGCATTCAGTTAGTAGGCATTTAAAAGTCTGCAACAGGATACTTGCAGCACACATCAGAGACTGCAGTTGACTTCAGAGACATCCTCCCTGGAGTCTGGGAAGCAGCCAGTATCTCTGGGAAACATTTACAAAGAAACCAGTATTAGTATGACTTGCTAAAAAAACCTCTAAACAGCCAAAACAAAATATTCGTCCTGATGATGCTGTTCCCATACGTGCCCAGAGGTTCAGCCAGGTCCTTCGTGGCCTGGAGCTCTGTCAGTCTGGCTGGCTGCAGCTGGCATTGAGGAACTAGAGGAAAAGCTCATCTTTGTGTTGAAGGCTATTTCTGATTTTGAGCAGTGCTCATCTTGAAGAGTTTGTAGCTCTTCACTATGAATTGTAGATGAAACAGTGGAGGGAGGCTGGTTCTAAATATTTCAGTGCAGTCCTTGATTACAGGAGTGCATTCCTATGCAGTTATGGAACAGATACAGGGAACCATTTAACCTGATAGGACCTGAAGACATTAAAAGTTAACCTGGCAAAAAATGCTTTCTGCAGAATTTTCAAATTGTGTATTTGCATAGACTGTCCAGGTAACTGTTTGGAAGACTAAAATGTTGGCATGAGTAGGAGTCTGCTACCAGAGAAATGAAGGCAAACACCATAGACTATTGTAGAAAATATTCACTAACCCTGAGAATTGTTGTACAAGCTGAACACACAAATCCACAAAATCCCACAACTTGTACAGCACTCGGGGACCCAATTTAGATTATAGAGGCCAAGCAAAGTTTGAGAAAAGCCAAACAAGCAGAGCTGAATCTTATCTAAGTTTTCAGTTTAGAAGCTAATGTTCAAGTGCTTGTTAAAAGCCCGAGGTTGGCTGGTTTAGTGCAGCCTTGTGATGAATAAACAGACCACTTCAGTCCCTAAGTACAGCCAGCCTCAGTCATTTCTGCTCTGCACAGGCCTGCTAATAGGGAGTTCAGTAGTTATGGAGGTCAAGAGGGGGATGTGAAACTGAAGTTGGACTTCATTCCAACTCCACTGTACTTACTGCATTGCAATCACTCTGGCTGGACCAGAGCAACAGCTTTCAGAATAATATTTTTGACAAATGAAGGCAAAATTAAAATTGTTTCCAATATACAGGAACATTTTCTTTGAAGGTTTTGTAATGCATGCAGAGGAGGTAGGTAGGTAGAGCTTGGTGGTCTCTATTTTCTTCTATTTTTCTAGATTTTTCTACTAGAAAATAAAAGAAGACATAAAAGAAAGTTTCCTTTTCATAGAAGCTACTTTAAACCATATTTAATTGGAAAATAGTAAAATCTTTTGAAACATGATTTTATTGCCTTATGTAGAACTAAGGAATGCTTCTGTTGTCATTAAGGCCTGCGCCTTTTCATGGATTGCTTATTCTATGGTAGTCAAAGATGGATATGCACAAACCCAAAGGAATAATAGAGGGTTTTTCTGCAATTTTATCTCTGCATTTTGGTGAATTGTAATGATGAAAGCTCACATAGACTTGTTTAACCTCATTTACACTTCTGGATGCTTTTGATAATTTCATTTGATGAAAATTAAGGGTTAATTACAGCTTCAGAGGTGAATTGTATGCATTTATTATGAGCTTGATAGAATACAAAGCCCCATTCACAAAAAGCTCTGTGACATCATACGCACTTGTGACATCAGCAAATGCTTCAGGAGTGAATTGCTGTCTTTGTCCTCATTGGAGGAGCAGGCCTCGCTCTATATACTGCTTTGTATGAGAGAGTGCTTTGCTCTTGGCTTGAAGTGGCCAGTGAGGACCTCATCTGGGCTCAGTGAATCATCACTTTGCCTTATTAGTTATGTTGTCCACTAAGTCTGGAAGAGGGAAAGCCACGGGTAGCGTTTTGTTGGCTTCAAGTGGGATATTGCATGGTCTCTTCAGGACTCTAAAGTTCTGTGGCTCAAATATAATTCTCAGCAATACTGGAATTCATATATATGATTGCATGACAGTAGTGACTTATTTACTATCTCCTAATGGTTATTTTTCTCCAAGTATGTATAATAGATGATAAGACAGTATGCTAATATTGGGAGAAGGGGGTTGGAGGGCAGAAAGAATCTTTTAAGATAGTGTATTCCAAGAGAAGCGAAACAACATATGTTTATCATCAATCACCCTGTAAACTGCCCAGCATTAAGAGAACAGTAACCACTTAGCAGGAGAAAAATCTTTTAGCACTTTGGGAAACCCGGGACACGTTCAAAATGTGGGATGGCAGTGCGAACAACATAGAGAATGGGGTTCCAATAACTACTTGCTGCTTCTCTGTGGACACCTTCAAGGGTCTCTCACTTATTAGAATGATTTTTTTTTTTCCCTGTAATACTCTTGTTACACTGAATTTGTCTGATAAAATATTTATTGTGGTTCCAGGAAAGTCTGACTTGTGAATATGCTCTAAAATATTCCTACTCTTCAGAAAATTTAAACCACTCCTCTAAAATAATTTGTCATTAAGCAGGAACCAGTATGAAAACATGTAGTTACCAGCTACAAACATCAAGCTTTAGAAGATTAATCTCATTTTTTTTTTTACAGATTAATCACAGACTCCATCAAAATAATGGTGATGTTATTACAACTGCTACTGCTAATTGATTTATAGATCAACTTGCACGTGTCTCAAGGTGCTTTAAAGCATAGCCATAAAAATGACATAAAGCCACAAAGGCATAATAAAATATAATTAGAACAATAATAAATCCAAAAGTTGCTAGAATAGACACATGGGAAATAGCTGTAGTTTTAGGAATTACCTTTGATCAGTGAAGGGGCAATGAGAGCTGAATTTTATGACTGCAGCTATCTTCTGTATTTCTAATACCGATCAGCAATGTTTCAGCCTTGGAGTCTCACTCTCATTAGTCAGGTGTTAAAAAAGGCTAGGTATCAAAGCATCTCAGGTTCATGCCTCTTTATTCACACATTTTACAGTGTGAGGCTGGTTTTTCAACTAAATTTTCCTTGAGATAAGGTAACTTATTGCTCAAGGTAGCAGAAGGTATAGCTATATCTTGGGAATAGTATTCAATGTAGGCTCCTCTTAGGTTTGAGACCTCTTAGATAAGCAGTAATATGTTGGTTTTTGGGGTGTTTTTTAAACACTGTATTGACCTCTCCCTTTTTTTTCTTATGTTTATTTTCTATTGTGATATGGTTTATAAAATACTGGGACTGTAATAATTTTTTCTTTTAATTTTCTGTGGAAGTGATGTCTTGCTGGGAAGAACTTGCACTTTTCTTGTGCCATTAATTCTTTTTTTTTTTTTGGTTTAAAAACCCAACCAACTTTTTACTATTACTTGAATGAAAAATACGCAAATCTAGTTTGTATTTTTATGGGCATTTGGTCTTTTTTAAAGAAAGAACACCACAAAAAGATGATGAGCTGTAGAACATAATCTTCATAAACAGGTGCATTTTAATATCCTCCTAAAATATTTTGTCATAGTCTTCCACAGCTATGCATTTCTTGTCTGAAGAACCTTATTCCAATTGATATCAGGGTTTCCTGTGATTTCTTTTTGATAATTTAAAATGTTTTAGTGCTTCATGTCAACATTGAGCTTGTTTTATTGTAGCTATAGACATTTATCCTTGAATTATCAATATCAGTAGTCTGTATGCAGCTCTGCTTGCTCTTTCCATGGACTGATATGTCTGCCAACCATTGATAAGGCCAGAGAGGTTAGACAGCATTCTCTTCTACTTCCCAAGCTAGCTAGGGAAAGGTCCTGTATTTGACACGTTGGGAGGAAAAGAAGAACAAACTGTGGATGAGTAGTTAGATGGAGGGAAAGGCTGGAATTCTGAGCTCTTAGATGCACTATTAGTTTTGATTTATTAGTTTTGTATTTTGAAAACATTATGGGTTTGGAGTTTTTTCTTGATCCATCTGATAATTCTAGTCTTGTATGCTGAACATGTATGTGTTTAACTGCAAATGAAAAGAATTAGGGTTCAAGTTCATCTGTGACATTGCAGCAGTGAATTGACAAAGCCAACCTTGAAATCCTGTGAAATCTTTATCACAAACTTTCCTGGACCTAATTCTGAAGCTAGAATTTGTTTGCAGACTTTCAGAACTAGAACAATAATGCATGCCAGTAGTTGAAATGGAGCAAACACAACAAAGCAAAATTAATACTCGTTCTTCAGTAGTTAGCACTTAATCTGGTGCTTTCTGAGTCAAGGTTATTTTTTTAAATGGGAGTATAGTGTAACTAGATACTTTGATAGGAATTTGACAGTCTACCTCAGGAATGAAATGAAGACCTCAAGTAAATAAAGACCATTTGAAAGTTTGTCTGGCACAAGTGCAAAGCTGTCTTTTTATTTTTAATCTTCTACTCTTTGCCATGGAATAACATAGTGTTAAATTCAAAATTTAAAACCAGGACAAAATAGCATGATAGAATAGTTCATTAGGCACACACACACTTCCACGTAAGTGAGAAGGACAAAATAAAGAATTTTTTATATGCTTGTTCACTAATGCCGTTTTGTGTATTTTAGGATATTATTTTGAATAGTGATGGTAGGGGATGAGCCCAAATAGGCTCGAAGTGTCTTTAAGTGCTGATGTAGAAAATAATTAACTTGGAAAAAAAAAGTTTTATTTTCAAGGGAAATGCACAAAGGCAAAAATGTCTTTTGGACTTGCTCTACTGCTGCTAACGTATAAGTCTTACGTGTGAAAAAATGCAGATATTGCAAAATCCAGGACAGGTTGCCATCTTATGTGCTACTTTCTTCCAACCTGGTGGAAAAAAGTGCTGAGTAATAAAGCTTTGAGTCAAGTCAAAGACATGACAGCAAATGTTGCCTGATTGCAAAATGCCCTAGTTCTCGTGTTGTTCACATACTGCTCTCTGTGATTCTGTAGACTCAATATATCTGTCCTAAGTATCTACTAGAGCAACACTTCCCAGGGAAGATCTGAAACACTTTGAAGTCTATGGAAACACTCCTGTCTGCTTCCATGAGTCTTGGGTGAAGCCTAAGCCTTCTGGGCTATCTTTTGTAATGTGTCCGTTTTTGCTACCCCTATCTAAGGGCTGTAGCTGGGTTATTAAATGAAGCAATCAAGTAATTGCCAAAGAATCCTTCTTTTGGGTGGAAAAAAATCACTGTCCTTGAGATTCTGATGTGAGCTGGTGCTTTTCTGTTGGTAACAGGCAAAGCATTGAAATCAGGCTAGTAAAAGAGTGTGCGCTACGTGTGCTGGCAAGTAAGTTTCTAATACTATGCAAAGCACTCTAGCAAGCTATCTTCTCATTCTGTGATAAGAGTGCTTAATTTCATTCATTAACCAATTTCTTTGACATGCGCTGCATTCTGGCTCTTGTGGTTTGTGAGGGTGTTTGTGTGGGGTGTGGGGTTTTTTACGGTGGTTTTATTTTTTTTTATTCTCTGTAGGTTTGGGTCCTGTAAAACGTTAAGTGAAAAATCTGCTTCTGTGTTTAGAACTAGCTAAATGATGTTTGTTTTTGAAGACTTTGCTGAAGGGCTTCCCAGGGAGGGATGAAATCTTTCATACAGCTGAATATAAGCACAGGCTGAAGTCTTTCTGCAGTCATCACTCTAGGTACAGGGAAGCACAAATACAGGATGAAATCACTGCAACTGATTCATTGTAAAGTGGTTTTTTTTTCACTGAAATGTAGAGCTGACCATAAAACTATCTACCAGAGTTTTTTGTAAGGAAGTGAAACTTGACTGCAATCACATTTTACTGGGAGTGTAGTGGTTTTGAGAGATATTTGGCCAAGAAACTATCAAGGCAAATGGCTCTGACATTCTTGTTTTATTTTGTAATATTGTCAATAAAAATCTTGAAGGAATTTGGGTTTGTGTATATTTTCAGTCTGTAAGAAGTATGTTTTGGTGTTACTTTACTTTTAAAACTTCAGGTTTTCTGTAGCATTTAGATACTACACAAGTATTACTGCATTATGCTGTCATTTTCCTCATTAGTTCCATACCTGTGTTTCTCTATTGATCAGTCGATTTTAATTGAAATATTTGGTTGTTAAGTAACAGAATAAATGAGGATCATTGACTCAAGTCTGGAAATCTCTAGAACAATGTAGAAGGATATTTTGATCTTATATTCCTTTTTTTTTTTTCTCATCCAAAAATGTTACATCCTCATCATGCTCAAATCACTGTATTTTCTATTAGCTGTAAAGAGAAAACATACCCAAGTTTCTCTTTGTATACTCCAATGAGTCTAGAACTAGAATCAGATGTTACGCTCTTGCTCTGCACTTATGTATTGTACCCTTGCAACATAATACCGTGCCCCTTTTATGTCAAGATGTCAAATCTCTCTCTCATTTTTACTTTCACCTATATGAAAATGTCATCAGGGCTAAAACTGAGCTGTTTTTCACACCCTGTGCCCTATAAAACATAGAAACATTACACTCATTAAATTTTATGAAAGGAATTCTTCTTTCTTAGTCCACCACAAGGAACATTTTGTGGTGTGTGTTTCATGGTTAAAAGGCAACAGCAATTTGAGGACTAACACCCCATTCTTTCCTTACTAAATCAGGGGTATTCCACTTGTTTAAAATTACAACTTTGTTTTATGCTCTGAGTGCCTTGGAGAATACTTGAGAAACACAGAGAACGTAAATACATGTATAAGTGCATTTAATGATGACCAGAGTGTAATGAACCGTATGGGACATCGTGAAATCAGAACTGCAGAGCCCATAGTTCACTTTTAATATATAAATAATGTGAAAGAATGGAACAAATGTGGATAATTGAGATCAAGAAACTTGAAAAAATTCTCAATATACCTTTGGAAGAAAGCAAAGGGGTATCATTGTGATGCTACAAGGCTCTTTATTGGAATGTGATTATGTCAGCATGTCATGATGTGGAGTTTTTTAGTTGTTTATGTCTCATGTATTTGAGAATACAGGGCATTAATATTATTATTAAATACCCAGTTGTGTATTACATTAATTTTAGGATTAAACATACAGAAAATATAACCCTTGATATTATTTCATTTACTCTGCTGCTAGGTTTAAAAAATATAATAAATTCAGTGGCCCAATCTCTGTAGGCGTTTTGGAATAGCAAGTGGCAGAAGGAAGCTCTACCCAGTGTATTCTTTTTCAGTCACAGAATAAGGAACAGAGGTGTTACTCAGGACCCCAAATTACAAAGTATGCTACCTACAGCTTTTTCTCCAATGAAGCAGCAGCTGTGTCAGTGTGACAGTCCAACTTTCTAACTCATAGGAAATGTCCCTACTTCTGGCTATTACTGGTACTGTGAAACCCGGTTTTATTTTAAGCTCCATCTACTAGAATTTGGGGAACCTCAACTTGCAGTTATAACTTAAGCCAAATTTGCAGAGAAAATTGCAGAATTTGGAAGAATCAGAAACTGAAAGGGGAAGACAAATCCAGGATTATTTTATCTTACAGTTGTAAGAGCTGTATGGTCTTGACTGATTCACACTGTTCAATGCCTCATTGCAACAATTCTAATTAGAATTGTCTTCTGTTGGAAAAATGTAAATATCGTCCTAGCATTAAAGAATTGGAATACCACACTCTGTGGAGTTAATACTCACCTGAGTGTTGCAATTAAAAAGTTATACTTCTAGCCTATATTAATGGTCTTGGCTTTATTGTGAATGGAGAGATGGACACCTTTTGGGGATATCTGTTTTTATTTCTTGAATATAACAGACTTCTTGTCTACTTTAGACTGGGTAACTAAATTTCAAATACGGGAAGTAAAAGGAGATGGTTTTGGCAAACTGATGAAAATGTTGAAACAATATCTAGGCTTCCCAGGGGGGTTGTGGAGTCTCCATCTCTGGAGACATTCAAGACCTGTCTGGACACCTACCTATGCAACCTGCTCTAGGGAACCTGCTTTGGCGGGTGGGTTGAATTTCATGATCTCCCGAGGTCCCTTCCAACCCCTACAATTCTGTGATTCTGTGAACATCAACAAAATGTAATCTGTCATAGTGTTTATATCCATGTAGTGGGTGGCCTGCAGACATGAAGGGCTGGCCTTGCATGTGGATAGGAAGCTTCTTGCGCTCTGGCTCATTGTCCCAACAAGCCTGAAAAGTGTTGAGTGAAAGCACTGCAGCTGATGTCCCTGGAGGTGGGTGTTCTTTGGGCAACAGCTTGTGCTCAAGGCAGGACCTGACTTCTCTGCATTTGGTACAGTGGAGGAGTTGTTGGACTTAAATCTCTGCAATAATCTTATTAGAAAAAAAAAAAATCTTAAGTGACAGCATTGCCTGTTGCATTTGGCTGCTAATCTGCTAATTTAAGAAAAGTATTTCAAAGATTTGAAAAAAGTCACTATCAGCACTAGATTTTTTAAAATTAACTCGGAGATAAGGGTGTATTTACGAGGCATTAGAATCTATTGTATATAGAGCCTGTTTCTTATTTTGGAACACTTTAAACTGCATATTACTGACCTGGGAGACTCTATTGGGCGCCACTGTAATGTTTTATGTTACCTCATCAAACTCTTTTTATATAGTTAAAACGTTATTTGCTCACAGCTAAATACCAGAAGCTTGCCGACATGGCAACTGGAAAATATTATCCCTCTCCAACTAGCACAGCAGAAGGAATCATTGGCTTCCCCACACGTCACTGGCAAAGGTCTTAATGCTTAGGGAAGTAAAAGGCCAAAGATCATCAATGTTTGGGCAAACAAGGGGTACATCCTCAGTGGCTGTATATTAACATTCTCACTGCTAAAGGTCTATTCCAAATATTTCATACCCCTGCAGATATACACCCATCTGTGTACACGTAACTACATGAATCACATAATCAGAGTATGATTATTGCTGCCAAGGTGGACTGTGATGTTTAGCTCTATGAAGGGGAGAGGTAAATGACACAAAATACTATACAGTTGTACATCACACCTACTTTCATGATACATTGAGATAATGAGATACATCTTAGGACCTGGCTGGATATTTTGAGAGGCTTCTCAGCTTTGTGTTTGGGTTGTGTGAGGTTGTTTTGGGTTTTTTTTTCATGGGTTGATATTGATTTAGAAAACTTTATTTAAAAGCAAATAGCTGTGTTGTGATTTTTTCAAAGATTGCTATAAAAGCAGAAATATGAGCTGGACATATGTTAACTTAAGAAAATTATGTGCCTGTATTTTAAGTTCTCTAGTGTGGATTTGGATCTTAAAGGTGATAGAAATGCCACAGTTACTGAGGAAGATAAATATCGGTGGGATAAATCCCAATATCAGTGGGAGAAATATTAACAGCAGGATACTATGAACTTAGAAATTAGTTTCCTTCCTTCGTCTATCAGACCAATCTTGTGTGACTGTTAATGCTTTTCTCCTCTATCAGAGCCTAATGACAGATTTAGTGGAATTTCCTCTACTGACTTCAGTAACCTTTGCATCACCACAACTTTACACAATGCAAATTTATGCAGTGTGAGAGAGACCAATTGAAAAAGTTTTTCTCCATTCTAACTTTTAGTCACTGGATTTTATGTCATTCAGCAGCTTACTTAGCAAAACACTACTGCCTGATAACAGCTATTTCTTCAGACCAGTAACCCTGTGAATAAATAAGAATAAAGGAGGAAAAAGGTTTAGTTCCTTGCAGTAAAGGTATCGAAAAAGTAAATGAGGGAACTTCTGCTCTATAGCTGTCTAGATTATCTTGAATTCAACTTTCAGGTATTTATTTTGAAAACTTCTGCTGCTTAAATGATTTTTCAATCTGTGTTGGTGCATTGTTGCTTTATCTCCATAGTTTATACAGCTGTCAGGTACCTGTGGAGGGTCCCTTATAAATCAGTTCCTCAGTAGTAACATGTGATTGGCCTGAAGGGAGGCTCAAATCACTTAATCTGAGAGGTGCAAAGAGGCATCTTACATATTGTTTGGGTTTGTTTGTTTTTATTAGGCTTGAGGTTATTTTTGTGGAGTCAAAAAGGAGTTTTAGCCCTAAGGAAATACTATGAACTGTCAGGAAATAATTTTCCATTTTCTTAAAACATACCTTTATTTTGAAGTTCTGCCCTTTTACTGGGGCTGTGTGTCTCTGCCAGCAGCTTTAGTCAAGCCTGGGAAAAGGATCTTGAATCATGACTACGTTTGTCTCGGTGTAGCTCTGTGTTTGGGGAAGCAGATGCAGAAAATGTCAGGAGTGTCATTTTCTAAATGTCTGGGAAAAAGTAGATTTGATCTCTTCCTAAATAATCTGTTTTATCTGTGTCTATATATGTACATATGCAGAAGTAAAAGGCATTGAAAGGAGAAGGGGTGTTAAGAATAACTTGAAAACTAAAGGCACTACTTCCTGGCATTTGCTTTTCTTTTTATGATATAAGGTTTTGCCTTATTTTTTTTTTGGCACAGTATCTGTTTGAGAACAGTCAGATGCAGCTTTTAGTTGTAGTGCCTATGCAGCCATTTTTCAAGTAGGGAAATAGAGGGACAGTAAGATGGAGACCTGTGTAGGGTGAATCAGCAGCTCAGCTAAAATTAGGACCTGGTTTTTCTTCTGAGATGTAGGACTGCTTAAATTGCCTTCATCCCATCCTCTCAGGTTTGCCTGGTCAGCAGGTTTTTTAAATGAGAAGTGAAGGCCCAAGTTAAGAGAGTGCAGTCAGGCCTTTTTCTAATTTCTGGTTAGACTTATCAAATGCATTGTCATTCCATACTTGAACAAATCATGTGTGTGTGTTGAAAACAGTATGGGTGTACTTCAGAGCCTGCTTCAAAGCTCAGTGCAGTAGTGGGAATCTTCCCATGGGGTTCTCTGGGATTTGGACCAGACCTCCTAGTCATCAGTGCAATTATTTCAAAGTGAGAATGTATGATGTAAACATGAATCATTTCACATTCATGTGTCACAGGAATCTTAATGTGCCATGAACTTGAATATCTATTGTTCAAATATCTCAATGTTTTCCTTTGTTTCTATGGGTAATCTTTATACTTTGAAGATTGTGTGTGTGGATGAAGTATCATCAGTAAAATATGTGCGATGAATTGAATCAGGAGTCCCCAACTTGTGTTAATTTGGTTCTATAAATGCACCTCTGATAGATTAAAAATATGTAAAATATGAAAACCCATGTAATAAACACAGATTAACAGTATTTGACATACAAATATTCAAATCTGTTCTCACACCCCATGTAGAGGATTTTATTCTTATTGCAGTTTTCTTTTAGAAATATTGAATCCAATGGTGATCCAAATTCTTTGTTGTAAATACATACATCTCCCCTTGACAGATTTATTTTCTGCCTGGTGACAGGAGAAGGGTTTAACCTTTCATGTTAAACTCCAATTACCCTTTTATCTCAAATATGGGGTCAGTTCTTATTTGTGTTGTTGATAATATGTGAGAAAGCTCAGCTGACCAAGGCCAGGTGACAGTACAAAGAGGAATAAAAGAGGTTTTTCATCTTTAAGCACTTTGCAAGCACACACTACTCACTGTCTACCTTAGTGATCTTTATTCTTTGAGCAATGCTATAGACATACACTATAACATACATTTAAATACACAAGCATATTTTAATGGGTATTAAATAACATGTGGTATTAGGTCTGCAATTTTTATTATATGACTCAATGTAACAAAATATCTGAACTGAGTTTTACATATGTGAAGCTGATGAAGCTCCACACATATTTTAAGAGCACATGTATTTTGGTAAATGAGAAACATAATTTGAGATAAGAAGGCAGATCTTGAGTTTGAAGCAACCTATCTCGGACTAGTGTGGCAAAACATTCATTATTTCCCCTTCTCTTTCCTGCAAGTGTTCTTGCACTTGATGCTGGAATTGGTTTTGGCTTTAGCAAGCTCTTGGGAGGAACGGAGGGCTAGCGAGTGAGGGTAACTGCCTCCTAGCACTGGATAGATGAAGTCAGAAGGAGCCAGGCTAGTGGTGAAGATGCCTGTGGTGTGGACTTCTTGCTACTGTTGTGCAAATCCTGTACTTCCCCATAGATGCAGAGTGAAGACATTTGTAAATATCAGCTACTATGTAGAGAAAAAGCCCCAAACAAAACAAACAAGAAAATTCAGTGCTGTTTCCAAACCCCTATTTTGATCCTTAGTAAAACAATTTCCAAACTTTCCCACTCAAGGTCTGTGTTTATCAGCTGATTTATTTATGTATTGAAATACCTTTCTAGATATTTCAAATGCTCCAAAAATACTACAGCAAACTAATTCTTTCTGACCTCTAGGGAAGGAGTAGGGATGATTAATTCCACAATGTCCTTTGGTAATGAGTCAGCAAGTTTCTTACTCATTCAGTTTTCATACGTAATTTTTTTTTTTCTTTTAGCCAATGGGAATTTCCTCTTTTCTCCCTTCTCACACCTAGTGTAAAACGCCACAGTTAAGCAGGATTCTGTAAATTTTTGACCACTCCTGAGAAAACCCGTTCAAGTCATCTTTTTCCAGCTGAATTGTCTAATCCTAGGGAATATCAGAACATGTACAAGATCCAGGAAAGTGCTCAGATGTTGTAAATCAATAGTTTCATTCATATTTAGTTTATTACCACTTGAAATGCCAACTGTTTGGTTGGCAAAGGATAAATAATGGGTGCAGACAGATTTGTATGTATTTAGTTATTTCAAAAAATAATACTTTTGCTATGGGGTAAGTCCATGCTTGTTTTCTGGGCTTTAGCTCTTGATACCTCCCTGTGTATTGCTTTCTTGGAGGTAATAAATATACTTTCATAATGCTCCTTACTAACATAATGTGGGGCAGCTGCAGTTCCCTTCACATGTTCAGTTCTGTGACACTGAGCAGTCATTGGCCTATGTGACAGTGTTAAAAATGAAATTCTTGTGTTTTCACAAGTGTGCAAAGACACATGGGCATTGGATATGTTCAGTAGAATTCCTCTGTGAAAGTTGGTGGTTGCTTTTCATTTCTCAGCAAGTGCTCTGGCTGTAAACCAAAATGGCAGACAAAACTGTAATTTGGGATAGAGTTTTGCACCATTTTCTACTTCTTTCCAATGTAATGTAAAACCTTAATTTGCCCATGCAGATATGGGAAAGATAGGACAGGTTATTTATGTGATTGACAGCTTCATTAAGCCATGTAACAGCTTTATGTGAACTTTTATTTACCTCTTTCCACTAAGACTATTTTAACAAAGCATAGTCATAATTACTGTTTTGGGAGGGTTTTTAACCCAAATTAATGGATGCAATTTTTTTTTAGTAAACATTTGTGGGTGCTCTTTTTTCTTCCTGGCCACATGGACCTATCCCAAAATGCATTATTGTGTCATTATCACAACAAGCTATACAAAACCTAATTCTGGGAGTAATTCTATCCCATTTGAAACCACTGCAGGTTTAGTCTGTGCCACTGACCTGGATGTGTCTGCATATCCTAGATGTTCTATAGATTTGTGTTTGTGGCTTGACACTTTTCATCTGAATGGGGATGCATTGTGGACTTGCTGTTAAAGGTTCCTGTGCATGCTTTTGAGGTGAGGAAACTAAGTCCCCTCTGGTTTTGAGCTTGGTCACTTCTTTTTAGTTATAGTACTTATACTGAGATTATTAATTACTTGCTTCTATGCCCATTGTACTTATTGATTGCTGTTTGAAAAGTGAAATACATACCACTAGTTCTGTTACCTTTGCATCTAGAAGTCAGAGAAGGCAATTTCTATGAGGATACAGAAGTGGTATATTTCATTAACACCTTTTTTTTTATTCAGAATGAAGAAAGGAAAAGGGAGATATATTTAAATGCTAAAGTTTTGGGGAATGGCTATTTTCCTAGTGTAGACACAAGAAATATATTTGTTTAAGAGGGAAAAAAAGAAACGGAGAGGATACGCATGCTTGATGCCAATGAACAGCCAGTGTGCCTGATACACTGGAGAAATTGTTTCAGAACAATTCATCCATGGGAAAATATGACCCTTACAATATTACCAAGGTCAGTGAAACCTATGGTGATTTGCTTAGTAAGGGGTTCACTGGGCAAATGAAAGATGCCTATGGTGGGATACTTCCCTGGGATCCTCTTTAAGATATCAGAATCTAAAAATACAGGGATGAAAACATAATTGATTCTTTGTTCTCTTTTGTACAATTCTACTGATTATCTTTAGATGTAAAATAAATCCAAATAGAAATAGGATTTCTTGTTATATATGTACTGAATGAAAGCAACATTTGGGGAAATGCTTCCTTGGGCATTATGAAGTTAATGTCATATTAATGAAAACTGGTTTGTTTGCCTTGAAAAAATTTTGCTGAAGTAAAAATCCAGAATTTGGAGAAGTCATGGAAACTTTGCAGGCAATAAAAGGAAAATCTCCACTTTATAGGTAAAGGGAGACCCTTAAATTGGAAAAACTCACGATGGAAATTTAGTTGGCTGATTAGGAATGTTACATAAATAGCCTTTTGAATATGATACAGAGGATGCAACTGAATAGATAAAATAGTAAAGCTTGCACAGTCTGGTGCAGTGGTCTGTAAGGTTTTTTGGCTGTGTATTTTCTGAGTTGTGTAAACTTGCGTTCTGACTCATTGTGACTTGCAGCCACTTAACATGAGAGAGTGAAATAGGACAACTTGTCAGCTTCTGGCCTCATCTCTTGCATAGGAGAAATCTGTTTTATGTGGAATTCATGGGGAAAACAAAGACTCCAAATCAAAAGAAAACAAACACCACCACATAGCACCTGCAAAGGCCAGGATTTCACTCAGGGAACTGTGTGAAGTGTGTTACCTGTTGTGAAAGTTGCCGCAGGGATGACTACACTGAATAATTAAAGCCTTACTATGTGAATGTACTTAAAGTATTTTTAGCTGCCTATAATTCAGAAATGCCTGGAAAGGTAAGGGTTTGGGACTATTTAGACTGTCCTGGAACCTTAGTCAAGACCTGAGTGTTGTCACCTCTGGAGATGGAGTACAGGTTGTAAGCACACAAGTTGAATTTTTGTCAGCGCTTGTCCCGCTTTCCTGAGCTGTGGAGGTGCAAAGGTCTGTTCTTCAGCTTCATGTGATGAACCTTCCACCTTGCACCTTAGTGTAAGTGAATATGTGTTGGTGTTGTAACAAGCACATGGAGGTTTTTGAGTAGGTACGATGGTATGAGCGTGGTGGAGTCTGGCTCAGCATGCACAAGAGGGGAATTCAGGAGCCTCTTACCTTTCCAAATGAACCAGCACGGTGGAAGGTCTGGGTAGCTTAAGTAGCACTAGACTCTCCAAGGATTTCTGTTTAAATCAACAGATTACCCATGTGTTAGCATGATCAGTGTGGGAAAGAGAGCTGGAATCTGGCTTGTAATAACTAGTGCTACTGTGGGAGAGTTGATGTGGGGAAGTAAAGCTTTTTTTCCAGGATTTGGCCCTTAATGAGATTAATGAACACTTTAGAATGTACTTTGCAACAGAATATTAAGCACATGTCTCTATGTTCAAATCCCAAGGATACTTGAATATTTGCTTCACTTCTGAGTAGCACTGGTGTAAATATAAAATGTCCTTTACAATGTGGGGCGGGGGGGAGGATTCTGAATTCAAACTGAACAGAACAGAAAACATGACCAACACTCTAAAAACAACAACAAAAACAAATTTTGTGGTGGTGAAAATAAAACCTGTATTGCCCTTTAGGAGGATGGTTCAGTTATTGCCCCTTAGGTCTCGGTTATCACCCAGGACTGCTGCTACATTCTTTTCAGACACTTCCACTTTTACAGAAGCTTCCTCGCTCTGCTTTATCAGGAAAAGGTCTTGGCTTGAAACCAAGAGGGCCATTTGGATTTAAAATCTGACAGGTTTCAGAATCTCAGCTCAAAAATACATAAACCCATAAATAAGACAAATGTATTTGGAGTAGCAATTTTCTTCTAGCTGAGGTAGGAAAGCAGGAGCAGTGTACTGTGCTGCATAGATTATTCAGCTTCAGGGATGGAAATCATAAAACATTTGGCAAGAACCAGCCTGTCATGTAAAAATAAAAAGGATTGGAAGGTACGTATGCCATGGTGGAGCAGGAGCTAATGTGAAAGTCTGGGACTATGAGAAAGTTGCAGTGTTATCTTGCCATTTAGAAGCTGGTTTTGAGACATCAGTATCAGCCCACTGATAAGGTATCAGGAAAGAGCTGCCATCTCCACCCTTTACATCAGCAGCTCTGGCTTTGTCCGCCTTGAGGGAATGTCACAAGTGTGGAGGGTCATCAAGTGATCTTAAAGGGAAAGGTGAGTTACAGACAACTGTATTTGATGAAATAGGTGAGGGAGAGGCTTGTGTGAAGACATTCTGGCCTTTAGGTGCCAAGGTTCACAGAGCTGTGAAGGCTGGCGCTAGGAAATGAGTGTTTACACCTCTCTAGGGTTAGAAACCTGGACGGATAAGATGGCTTCCTCTTGACGTGGAAAAGACTGAAAAAGGAGTTGCTATTTTAGACAATTGAACAGCTGCTTGTTACAGACTAAAAAAGATGGGGAAGAAAATACAAAGTCATCGGATATGTTGTAGTTTCCCTCCAGGTTTTCTTCATGAATCATATAACATTTTTTTAAATTTTTTTTTAAGCAAGACGGGAGGATGGAGGAATATCACATTGGCATGAGCAGCTTAACAGACATGTTAATTTGAAGAATTTATTTGTTGTCATTCTGGATGTAAATAGATTGACATTCTTTTAATGCCAAGTGCTTTCTTTGCTAATCTGCGTGAAATGTGGAGCTTTCTAGCCAAGTACTCTTAAGAGAAAGAACCATGGTCCGTGAATAATAAATTTTAGGCAAGACTAAAGAAATAAGATGATGTTCTATCACGGGCCAAAAGATTTCTCCCCTCTGAACAACAGCTGTAAACTTAGTGTGGCTTCACTTGTAGATTTAGGAGATTTAAATTACATGATTTATGCCTGGGAATTTTGGAGCCATGGTATTTGTATCCACCTTCCCCTCAGCAAAATCCTACCTCTTACCCTTGGAATTTTAAAATTATGACTTCCTAATAATGCATAGGATCCAAATAACAAAATCTTGACCTAGCACAGAGTTTGCAAATAAATATGAAGACTATCTTAACTGAAGAGCCTGTGGATGCCTAGACCTATAGTAATTTTTCTTGGTGCCTTACATGGTAGGTTGCCAAAAGTCTTATATCTCATGCCTGGAACTGCCAGAGTTCTGCATCTCCATGAGCTACAGGTGGAATGCCCAAGGCACTAGTAACAATCATTGCTGTGATTTTCTGTGAGCTACATATGAAATATTGTGGTAGCCTTTCCAGTGAGGTCCCCATGGGAGCTCCTCGATGCTGCACTCTGAGTTTGACCCTTGTTTTGGATCCTGAGCAACAGCCAAGCTCTTACAATGACCTGATTCTAGCTACAAGGCCCAACCATACTAGCCTTTCCACATACTATAGGATTGAGCCCAGAAGACTGTCCCTCACTGGCTTTTGGAAAGTGCTTGGGCTGCCTGTTTGGTGTACTATCCTCCCTCTCTTGGAATCACAGATATGTCCTGTGATAGAGCCTTGGTCCCAGGATGACTGCTAGTATAGTGCCCAGTGCAGGGGCAAGACAATTGCCAAGGTAGGGAGAACCCTGGAGGAAAGGGAGTGTGGGAGGCGAGCACCAGCTGGCTGCCCACCCAGAGTGACTGCTGTGAGAGGGACAGAAAAGGGAGATATCCTTGCCAGTTCCCTCTTGTGGCTCTTTCTGCGTGAGAGGCTGGTAATGAGCAAAAATCTGTGTGTGTTATGTAAGGAAAATTGCCTCTAGTAAAGATAGACACAGTGTTTGCCAGAATAAAAGTCTCAGATCACAAAAATCATTAAAGAATTTTTTCCTCTTATATATAAACATCTATCTAGGGTCTGATTCTGCCTTCCTCACCTCAGTGTACCTTTGTACTGACTCTATTTGAAGTCTGAACTGATCCAGACTGAGAAATTCCATCATAGTGGTATTTCTTATCTACAGAGTTTACATGCATATTCTGTGTTCTTTTTCCTTTCCATGTTGGGAATTTTTGAATAATCAAATTTAATATCCAATGAAATTGCATTTTGTAGACCTTTAAAAGTTTCTATTAGGGTGCCCGCTAGAAAAAGTATCCTTGCCTTTTCTAAATTGTTGAAGTAAGAAATTCTAAATCCTTACTGTAACTGTTTATTAGGGTCTCTGTGGCTTTGGTTAATTGTCACAGCCTCATTTAGCTTAGGCAGAGGAATTTTAATGTATAGAGCAAGATGTTTTATTCATTCAAAAATATTTTATGGGAAGTTGCTCTGAACCGAAGGAAGTCATGTAAAATGCACTCTTGGGGGCCCAGCTTTCTTATAGTCTCAGCTTTCTTATAGTCTCATGTCAGAAACAAAGGAAGAACTTCTATTAACTAAGATTAGAAAACTCTGGATCACAAACCAGAATTTTCCCTTGATTTTAGGGATGTTGATGTACCAAAGATATAATTTTTCAGCATTGCTTTTGAGTGATGCGGAGCTGCAACAGATCATCCTGACGTTGACATGTTAACGAATTTACCTGTAAAATTTGCCGGCAGGATTCAACCCCAGTCAGCCAGAGGGCAACAAAAGTTTCCCTGAAATCACAGAATTAATGGCTCGGGGGCAGTGAATTCACAGTGTGTATGGAGGAGGGCCGAGGAGGTGGTCTGGTCTGTAACCATACCCTGCTGACAGGCCCTTGGCAGTTACAGCGCGTTGGCTGCGGCCTGCCATTTCGGGTTTTCAAGTAAGCTGCTTGTGATGGCAAGTAGTTTGTTTTATCTGGTTGGGGGGATGGGGGAGTGGAATGAAGAAAATAATATACTTTTTGGTTTTCTGCTTAAATCAAGGGTGTCAGGTGGCTTTAGCTGAGTGGGAAAATCCCCACTGTAGGTCCGCGTGGTCCCACTCGACTCATTTTTCCTAATGCACTTGAAAGGAGCTGGCATTTGTTTGTAAGGCATCCCATCAGAATAAAGGAAAATGGGGTTTTCTTGTGACAGCTCAGTAACTTAAGTGCACTCTCCTATAGCAATGGCTTTTCAGGTAGAGTGCAGGTGAGCCTCATATCTCCAGGCAAAGAAATCTGGACTTCCATTCCTAAAGGAGTCATTATTCCTGTCTATTCATTTATCTACATCTTTTTCTCATGTTGTTTTGACTTTTTAGCTATCTAGATATTTATACAGCCTTCACTGCTGTCCTCTGTGAACACCTCTGCGTAAGTGTTCAGTTTTATCCTCGAGACTTCCTATGAAGTAGTGAAAAGTTACAGGGAAGATATGATTTGCTTACAGTCGTGTGGGAAATCTATGCCCAGCCTTGGAAGCGAGTGCTGTTCTCTGATCCCAGCCCAGTGCTCAATGCAGTGAAATATCTTTCTGTTCCAGTGTGTGTCAGTTCTTCTTGATATTTTCCTTTTTGGTAGCTGATGTCATCTGCTTTTTTCCCTTCAATTATACTCTTAGTGTAGAAAATAATTGCAGGGAGCAAGAGAAAAAAGTCTCTGAGAATTCCCATGGATTCTCTTCTACTTGGGGCAAGTAAAGATTCCTCTGGCATTATTGGAATTTTCTTGCCTGATGATATAGAGAAGTCCTGAGGATTGAGTAGAAAGGAATAGAAAGGCTGCATTTTAGCACTGTGAATTTTAACAGTACGGTCTGACTCAGGTCAGAGACACTCTCTCATTTGTGGCCCGATCCTTCTGTCATTACAATTCAGAGGAATAAGATCAAGCCTATGGATGGTGATTCTCTGACAACAGCCCTTACACAAAACCTTTAAAGGGGCTCTTTGTGTCTCATGGGCCCTGGCAAAATGGGTCCCAGTTGTATACAGAGGGAAGACAGAGATCATGAAGCTGATGGGGCCTGTAATAAATCCGAGGAGAGAACATAGTAAGCTGCACAGAAATCTACAATGCAGTAAAAAGACATAAATCTGTTGAAAACAGTGTTTCAGATATTAATCAAGGCACCTTGAGGGTCTGATCCTAATTGGCTCTGCCAGTTTGAGTTCAATCCAGTGCAGGCACATACGCTCTGTCCACAGAAGTACACGAGACAGCATTTTTCACTTTCCTATAGGTAGAAACACTGCTGTATGGTAAATATCACCACAGCGTTCTGGAAGCCTGAGCTGACCAAGGCAATGGAAAAAAAAGTGGGGTGGGTTGTTTGCCTTACTTGAATTTGAAACTAGAACCAGTTGCTAACTTCAATGAGAGATGAAAACTGTAGGCCATGGCTTTTTCTTTCACTTTGTATATAGGTGGCTGTAAAGGTCTCTCCCATGCAATGGGGATCAGAGCCTCAGATTGTTCTGATCAAACAATTCAAATGCTTTCAATACACCTTGCAGAAAAGAATGTCTTCATTAAGAATTGGTGGTGATGTGCTGCGAGGCAGCATATGAAATATTAAACCTCAGTGCTTACTGTCGTCTTGGGTTTGCGTTTTGCTTCCCTGTCCTCCTGCAAATGTTATTGGTAATGTTTTTATAGCAAGCATAGGAAACTTGCCTCTCAAACACATATATTTAAAAAACCAACACCCAAGCAACAAAGCATAGAGGCAATTAGAAATATGCAAATGGATCTGTGCAATTTCCTTTCAGACAGAATTTAGTAGTGTTGTCCACTAAATCAGTTTGTGAGTGTTGGCCCTATAAAACATAGAGACAGGGCAGAGGGAGGACTTTGTGCTGTGAACATTTGCTCTGCAGAGACAGCAGCAGGAACTCCATCCTCTGGAAACTGTTGTCTTGTATGCTAAGGTTTTATGTAAATTATTCTTTAATTGTTAATCAAATAAGATACTCACCAGCTGCTGCTCTTCATGGTATAATCGGTAGCCTTTAAAGGGAGTTCCATAAAAGAGAAAGGCCAAAACTGTAATTATCTCATAGAAGCAGAATTTTTCTCTCATGAGAACAGATTTTTTTTTTCATTGAAAATGAATACATTTGCAAATATAACGATTGTAATTCACATGAAGAAATTAATTTACAGTTACATACCCAGCTGTACCTGTCATGGCTCTTTTATTCTGTTTCCAGCTCTCTAATGAGTCTGGAGATATTTTATGTGAAAAAAGCTTCTCGGCATAGATGAAAAATCTTAAATTGGCAACCAGAGTTGGGCATCAAAAGTCTAGTTAAAGTTCCTCTGGACTTTCATTCTTTTAGAAATAGAAAATTTACAATGGTAATTTCAAGTCCTAGGGTAAAATTACAAAACAGAGGAGTAGCAGGGACTTTTTTAGAAGCAGCAAGGGTTTCTTTCTGTCATGTTGAGTTCTGTGAATGAGTGCATATTTATTTATATTTATGTAATACTCTGCCTACATGTGAAAGCCATGTTGGCTCTATTATTAACACCATACCCCCAAGAATGGTAGTGTAATTCCTCCCATTTCATCCTGTATGGAGGGATAGTTGGAGGCTGAGGACCAAGACCAAGGTGAATTGGGCAATCACTTCCTTCTGTAAGTATAGAGTAACACAGCAGGTTTCTTCCAGCTCATTTTTATTATTCAGGTTCTTAGGCTCAGCAGCACTTTCCAAATCATTCTCTTGGTGGGTTGAGCCCTCGTTATATGTGACAACATAAAGTGCTGTTTGCTGCAGTTGGGTTTGTGTTTGAGTTGAGTTGCTCTCATATTGTGACACCCTTTATCTGCTAGTCTGGGGAAAAATGTAGACATTTGTCACTTCTTCCATTTACACATTCACCCTTCCCTGGGCTTTTTTGTTATTTGGTTTGGGTTTTTTTTACCCCAAATCTGTTATTTTACAGCTTGAGTCTTGAGCTCTGTTCTGGCAGCTCTTGGTATCATTTCTGCCTGTTTCCAGGTACAAGGTTTCCCCCTTTTCTACACTGGTGGAATATTTATCTGCACAATGTTTCCACCTTTGGTATTTTATTTTTTGTATTCGTGCTAAGGGCAGACCATAACTCAGGGTTGATGAATGTTTCAACTTCTAGAAAAGAGGCACAAATAAGTTTGTGTGTTTTACAGCATTTGATTTTGTGGTTGAAAGCAATGCATTTTCCTGGAGAATAATCAGACATTATCAGCGATGATAACAGCAATGGGGTGTAGTTATGACTCTTGCATGTTCTGAAATGTATGATTTCTTTGTGCTTAGAGAAAAACTAATTTTCAACTAAAATTTGAAGAAGAAAAAAAAAATACTCATCACATCCACAGAAATCCAAACCTCAAAAAAGCCTTCATGGCAAACTTTCTTTTCTTGGTTTGCTTTGCAAATTGACTTTCAAACCCTCTGCAGAACATTAATTATTACACAAGATTAAAAAATAAAAACCAAATGGATTAGGATATTTAAAATCCTTCCTTCATAATTTCATTAAGAATGACATGAAAAGTTATATTTGTCAAAATAAACATTCTGAAAAATTAATTTCTAAAAGGGAAATACTTATTTCCAGTTTTAAATAGGTTTTTCTGGAACACAGATGTGTTTTCCTATATGTGATAGATGTGAAATACCATGGAGAATTGAATATATTATGTCTCGGGGGGTGGGCAGGGGATGCACAACAACAAATATTGACTGTCTAACTGTGTAGCAGTAATGATAGATTATAAAGCATCTTGAAGAAAAACAAATCTCATGCACTTATATAGACTTTAAATTTTTTAAGGAAATTACCCTATTTTATAAATTGTGTGCAACATTTTCATATATGCTGACACAGTTTACAAGATATTTAAACTATATATCTAGCCTTGAGGAGAACTCAGAGTCAGGTTTTCAGACATTTTAAAAAACTGGAAGAGGTGGCATCAGAGGAGCATGATAAAAAGATAGTTTGTTAAGGAAGGGATAAGGATGTGGTTTATTTTCTGAATGTATGACTTTGAGACAACTATTCTGACAAATATGAATGGAACTGACATGCAAAGAGTATTTTAAGACAATTTTTTTCAATGTTATTCTGGTGAAAACTTTATCTTTTGTTACAATTGTTTGCAGTAGTGATACCATAATCCAATTATCCTGGAAGTTCTCTTAATAGATTTTTTTTTAAAGTCCTATCAATAAGAATTTCCTATTAAAATGCTGAAGGAATGTTTTTTAAAAATGGTAAGAGCAATTAAAGCATGAGGAATTTTTCTCTTTGTTTTTGGAAAACCTTATTGGTAATGTCAAAGACATTTATTTTTCCTGAATCTAATTATTAACAATAAACCTATAGAAACAGCAAGGACTACCTAAGGGGTCGACAATTAGTGAACTGCACATAGGTTTAGACAGATGGAAGCAGTTACAGCTGAACCATGGGGCAAGAGAAACTGAACTAAATGACTGTACTTCCAAAGGGCTGCTAGATATAAAATGCTCCACCTATAAAATATGTAATAAAATATTTACAGAATTCCACAAGATCATTCAAAACTTAATATGTTAAAAATCCAAAAAGGGGCAAGAGGGGCGAGGGGGGGGAGAGGGAGGGGGGGGAGGAGGAATCTAACCTGCCTCTTGCCAAACTTGTTGCTGATACCAAGGGAGGGAATTCCATTTTCCTTTCCATTTTCAAAAGGAAAGAGCTCCAAGTCACAGGGTACAAGACAGCTAACCTACTTCTGGAACAGAGACAGAGCTCTCATGACACAAGTTAGAGATGCTGCCAAGGAAAAAGGCTGCACAAAGACTGGAAGTCCCTGACCTGGTTCCATTGCATGGTGTAACGGTTAAGAAACCTTCATGCATTAACTTGGTATCAGAAAAAAGAAGTGTAAAGAAAGAAGAATGCTTTAAAGTCTGTGGCAATGTAACCAGTAAGCTAACACTGAGTAATCCTATCACCTATGCCAAACTAAGCATTTCCTATCTGATAGATTAAATTCTCACAGATAAATGCTAAACACTAATACTTCTTAAGTGTTGTGGTCTAAAAATACCAGGCACTGATTTGAACAAGCACCCACCAGTTGTTTGTTCTTACCTGCAAAGGGATGTTTTTCAAAGACAAGTGTACTAGGAACACTATTCCCTTCACTTGGATGAAATCTTATTCCCAAGTTCTGTTTGTTCTCTCATGCACATATGCACACCACTGTGTAAGTCTACTTGAGTAAGAGATCCTGTACGCTGTGCGGGTTGTTGGTGGAAGGTGAAATTTGGGGTATAGCACCTGTGAACCATATTTTGATGTGAGCTAGGGTGTTCAGGTGGAAAAGCATGCACAGTTGGGATAGCTAGCTACTGTAGCTGTCTTTCACTATCTTGTGGTCTTCTGAGAAGTGCAACACTGCTCTTAATCAATGAGATTAAGGAGAGTAACACGAAGGGGTGGCCAACAGGAAGGCTCCCTTACATCATCCAATGTACTTTAAACCCTCTCCTTGTTTCTAATAGTGTTTTCAAAGCAGGAAAACTATAGGGTGGTGACGGCTGGACTTCAGGCCAATTGATGACCATTCTCCTCCCCCTGCCCCAAGTGTTATTATGAGATTTAAACCAAGTTCCCTTAAATTTATTGAGATTTTAATACAGAGTCTCAAGGGCAAAGTGAAATCACAATCAGAACTATCTACTTCAATCTGGGAGTTTCTCTTGATTTTTCAAAATTCTTTAAAACCCCAAAATAAAAGCCAAAGACCCACGAGGTGTTTGGATACCTACTTGTACCTCAGACCTCCAAGAGTGACCTTAATAACTGAGAATCTTGTTTTCAATGTGTCCTGCCAAGAGATGCATTGAAAATCTACCGGTTACACTTAACTGGCATAAATGTTTTTATATCAAAAGTATCAACAGGAAGAAATAATGAAATAATTCTATGAGGTCCCCCAACATCTATTTCTGTATCTAAGTTACTGTTTTGTACAAGCTGAGCCCAGAAAATGCCTGCTGTCTCTCTAGGCAGGTGATTAACAGCACCATCAAGATCAAACTGTCTTGTTTTCAGTTTCTTGAGGATGCCACCCCATGCACCAAGTGACTGACTGCGCTAACAGTGGTACGGGCCAGTCCCACACTCAATGGGAGTGTTGTCTGTGCAAGAACTGCAGAAACTGGCCTGTCTCCAAGTTTTTACAGGTCAAATAACATAAGGGAATATTTTAGTCTGAACCACTTCCTGAATTCTCGATGAAGAATGTAGAGTCAAAATATAATGAATGGCGACTGCATTCTACTCTAAACAATAGCTGCTATTTACCAAACAGTGTGTAGTGTGTAAATTAAATGTGAGATTTCCCCCTGGTCTTTTGACTTCTTAGAAACTTTTCCTTCTTAAGGCTTGGAATTTGGACTGGCTACAGAATTTCCTAGAAGTACATATGGATACAGTACTGGAGGGATTTAGAGATGTAAAGACTTCCTTGCAAACCAGTTTGGGTTTTTTTAACTAATCTGATTGTGATAGTGAGCATATGCTTGTATTGCCATTCTCTTTTACTCAAAATCGGTCTTTTCAGCTTATAACAAGAGCTTCATTACAGTTTTGGTTTTGTTTTGGTTGTTTGGGTTTTTTTTAATAAATATCTTCATGAAAGCTATTTTACTAGTAGCTTTTTTGCTCACAGAGTACAGCTCTTTCATTTTCATGCAAGTCTATTTCATCTCCAGAACATCATGTTTACCAGTTTTGGTTAAAACAGTGTCATGTTTTATGTTTTTGTACCTCTTTTATGAAAGTAATGATGGGATGCATTAATTCCCCTACCAAATAAAGATTTATATGACCTCTTCCACGTCATATTGGATTAATCATGATAGTTTCAAGACTGTAGTCCTCTTGTTCTGATTAATTAGAAAACAGCCAGTGTTGGCTGAAGATGTTCTCCAAGACCTGGTCAGTAGGATAGAATAACTGCTGTCATCTGCACAGTCCTGCCTCACTTTCCCATTGGATGAGGTCACAGACGGAAGCTCTGAGCCTTTCATATCCACATCAAAACTGGAGGTGCTGGAGTGGACTCTGGGATCCAGGCTACTGTATGCCAGATAACTTTTCTGCAGGGATATTTAACTGTTAGTTGTGCAGGTTACATGTGCTGTGGAAAATGGACAATATGCACACAGATTTAAGAGGTGTGTGTCTCTACACCCTGGTATAGATTCAAGAACTGGTGGAAATGGCCATACAAACCTTTTACAGAGTAAACAGGCAGAGCTTCAGAATGGCTTTGCCCAAGTCATGAAGAAAGCAATCAAGTAATTATTAAATGTGAGTTTCTAAGTATGGGTAAAATGTCTCACAAAGCATGTAAATCCCATTTTAGCAATTAGTTAATTTCAAGCAATGAATAACTGTTGCATTAAAGGGGTACTCATTCACTTAAAGGTAAGTATATGTTTAAGTACCTTGGTGAATCAGGAGCATAGGCTTTAATTTAGACTGCCAAACTATTTTTGTACTTTTGGACTGCAGAGGGGAATATCCAAAGAGATCAGGTATCAGCATCCCATGGGAACAAATGAATATGTAGGAATATCAATGTTGTTTTGGACTTAACATTGGAAGGGGACGAGGGGGAAAAGAGATGTAGATACAACTGCTTAGATGTCTGTGAAGGGATTTGGAATAAAAAGACCATACTGGAGACATGCTTTGTCTGTAATGGTAAAAAGTTGACACTATCCATAACCTTACTGCAACAAGTTCAATTCAGTTGGTGTGAACTAACGTGATTCTAAGGTGATCCAGTTAATATTAAATTTCCTCTTGCTGTGTTTTCTCAGTAGTGATGCAAGCATTTTACTAAGCCTTCAGGATTTATCATCAAGTCAGGAGGTGTAATTATCACAGAGGAGAAGGCTAGAATCCATCTTTCCTAATCCTGTTCAAGTTTTGTATTTCCCTGCTGGCAGTCCAGAGGGTTGCAGGTTGTACTCCAGTGCTCAGCCTGCAGATGTTAACAGGAGCAATCCTGATGGTTTCATTGTTTTAGTAAGAAATGCTGTGAACCACGTGGAAATGTCCTGTGGCTTATTGTAGTTGTCAGTAGCGCTCACTGCAAGAGAAGAGTAGAAGCTGCAGTGAGGAGTTGGGTCCTTATAAGAAATATTTTTGTATTTTCACATTTTATGTTTGCCGATGCTGACATCTCCAGCGCCACTGCTGTGTGGACAGGACTACTCAGGGCTCTTCAGATTGCTACTTGAACCTTCCAGTATGATTTGGGTGTGGAACAAATGAAGCAATGTAGAAGGGACACAAACTCTTCTTCTATGCATATGGATCTGTTTTCATGTGTAGACTAAGTGTCCATTAAAAAACTAGAGCAGGTTTATAGAAATCTATATTTTTCCTCCTGACTAAAAGACCTCTTGGATACATGGCTGTTGAAGGTATTACTTGGGCGACGTCGCTGAACTACCCATGGTTTGCACAGGCATCTGCTCTGGCTGGGCAGATAGAAAGCCAGTGTGGGCCTGTGTCCATGAAAAGCCTTTCTGTGGAGTTTAGCACCAATATTTGCAAATGTATGTCAGCGTGAACTTTCATCTATAAAGCTAGTTTAGAAAGAAATGCTGCTACTTAGACTGGAGCACAAATTTCTTCAGTCTAGCTTGGCTTTGAACTGTAACTTTGATATTATTGTTTTTAAAGGCAGGTTTCCGTTTGCATTAGACACCTACAGAAGATCACTGCATTGTTGCTGAGCTACTCAGAAAGTATTGTTTATTAGAAAATAAAGCAGAAAGTTAAAAGAAAAAAATTACTAGAAAGCCAAAATCCAGGGCTCTCTTGAATTTGCAGGAAATAAACATGGTTTTGGGTGAGAAGGGCCCCTAGTTCTTTTTCAGCAAAAAGAGAATCCTAATGGTAACATAGGCTTTCAAACAAAAGATTAATAATTTCTCCAGCATGAAACTGGACTCCTCTGTAATGCATTGGAAAAGAAATGGAAAAAAAATTGACTCTGAAAACGCCAGTTTTCTTACAAAGGAAAGTTTACAGGAGAGTTTCTAAGCAGCCTAATAACAACTGTGAATGCTGCTACTCTCCAGACACTTGCAAAGGCAGTTTGGGCTGGATAGCAGGCAGAATAATTAAAGAGCAGTTATATGGTGTCTGGGCATCTCAACTTTATAGACCTGCCAAATGCATTGGCAGGGAGACAATTCTTCTCCCTCCTTTTTGATCTTTCACCGCCTTTTCCTCAATGAAGAGAAGAGAAGGACCTGAACGTCTTCCTCAAACACCTCTGTTTCAGATAATTTCAACTAGGTCAGGCTATTATTAAAGCCTGCAATGATACAAGAGGTGTGGTTTGTGCACAAAATTGGTTTTGAGAAAGTCTTGGGCTTCTTTCTAATAACTTCTCATAAAATATATCTGGGATAAAAATGATAAATCCAACTGTTGTCTTAAGATAGCATTTTTGTGGCAAATCTACTGGCTCCTGGAAGCTTGCATCTCCTTTACAGAATGTAAAGGAGTTTATGGACTTCAAATGGGTTTCTTAAGATGGATTTATTTCTCAGTGCTTTTGATGGAATTGGTTTTTAGGTGGATCTCATTTTGGGATTAGACTAGTTTTCTTCTCAAACCCTGTGTGAGAGTTCAGCAAACATGGTACCAAGGCAGCATTGCCTTTCTTAAGTACACACATGGATCCAAATTACTGTTTCACTGATGATCTGCATCAGCCATAGTGATGCAGTGACAGAACTCTGTTTCTCACTATGTGTCTGGCTGTAGGCATCCAGAGACTTGGTGGGAAACTTTGATATCCTATATTGCTGCATTTACATTGGCCAGGCACAGATACATGATGGTTTGTCTGACATAACAGACATGGTAAACGATTTGTCTAACATAGCTGAGTTATAAGGAACATATGAATATAAATGAGAATACTATTTCTCTCTTATGATTCTTTTATATATGGTCAGCTAAGTATGTAATAAAATACCCAACTTTGAATATGTTGGTTTTATCGTGGGGTTTTTCTTTTTCTCATAATATCTTGGAGATATAAAAATGTAACAAAATTTGGTCTCTCTTAATTGTTTTCTGTCTTTGAGGTATGTGTTTTGGTTTCCACTTCTGCAGCAGATTACAAACAGAGTGTTATTCCTTTACAGTCTGAGCAGTGGCAGATCTAGACTGGCATGATGTCCATGCCAATTTTGTCTGCTGAGCTCAGCTAGCTTTTCTGAAGTGTCTATCAAACAATTTATCTAAAGAACAGAATATTTAATATGTATGTTACTTAAGATCTTTGATGCCTAATCAGCACTAGTTCTAAACTGTTTCTATGATATTACCTTCTAAGCTCCTAGTGTCTTTTTGATGATGGTTTCAATTAATCTGCACTTATCCATTATAATGTCATGTGTGCCTGATTAAATTTAAGCTTGGTTTTCTTTTCTAAGGACTGTAGCTCATTGTCCCTTCAGTATATTCAGTATAATGTGGGTTATGGTGTGTGAGCAGGGGTTGAAATAGGCTATATTGTCAGAACTAGCTCTTGAATTCAGTGTAGTTAGATCAAGATCTTGCCTGAGCTTGTTTGGTTTTTTTTTTGTTTTTTTTGTTTGTTTGGTTGTTTTTTTTTTTTGTTTTTGGGGTGTTTTTGTTTGTTTGTTTGTTTTGGGGTTTTTTTGTTGGTTTTTTTTTTTTATCTCCTCAACCTTCTCCTGTGCACCCAAAACCAGTCCTGGTGCTAGCTGCTGGCATAGTTGGGGGAAGGAAGGAGCATTTCAACTGGATCCTGTTGTCTTTTGGTCTGCACCCTATGGCACCAGTGCAAGCTAAATTGCTTAAGTGCTGGTAGTGCTCCGTTGTCTTTCCATAGTTCCATTGTTGCAGCTATAAAGGACTAGTCTTCCACGAGTCATGGGGAGAAGAGCAACCTCAGGCCAGATGATCCCACTGCTCCCTAAGAATAATGGGACATGATGGCTGATGCCCTAGGCAGGTGGGTAAAAAGCAGCAGCCATAAAAATACACTAGTTGGGTGGAAACGTTGGAGCACACGGCTGTGCACCTCATGGTGCTGTCACTTTGGATTGTTCTGCCACAAAGATATGTCTTCAGCTACTGCACTTTTGCTATTCAAGCCTGTTTCAAACACTTGTGATTTATCCTTAACTTGGAGTGAAAACCTAATTTTTTCACAACCCCGGTGATTCTACAGCCAAAATGTCTGCAGGCTTGTTGGTGGAACATTTCAAGCATATTGCTCTGGCTTTAGACAGCTTTAATGAGGATTTCCACTAATGGGCTTTGGGTGCCTTTTTTTGGATGTGCTACAGAGACAGTTCCTTTTCCACAAAAGCACAGAGATGTTTAATTATCAGAGTAATAATAGCACTGTTTCCTCCTTTCACGGAACACCATTCAATAAAGGAAACAGCTCGCTTTGTCTGCTGGCACCAAGACTTATTCTTTCCTCTCTCCTGCTCTACAACAACAGTGTTTCACACAAGTCTAGTAGTCTGCTAAATTTCACCTAAAACTTGTTTCTGACCAGTCATATCTATTTGGACAGGTGAGTTTCTAGAGATATAGACATCACTATTTGAGAACTCATTGTGGTAAGATCATATACTAAAATACACAGAAAAAAGAAATCATCATTCAAATGATTCTGGAGATTTTCCTGATTTGGACGTATCTTGTAATGTAGTGTTGCAGGCATCATAATATTTATGCTCTAGATTTCTGTGATCAGTGGCTCTGTACTTATTGCTCTGCCTTTAGATCCTCATGGGAATGCATCCAACACTGCTCAGCTGTTAGCTGGATCATCCCCAAAATATCAGCCATCAAAATCATCTTCCTTCCTTCCTGTAATCCTTACAACTCAGTGTTACAGCACAGTGTTGCCATTCTTGGGTGCTGTTGAGAATTGGACGTGTGACTAACTTATAGCCTAGTCTTTTTACAAATAGATTATAATGAGGAAAACTTTTTCTAGCAAGTACACAAAGGTATTTTCTGGCATTGGGCTGTATGGAGTGTAAAAGAGCAGTTATATATGACTATATGTTTAACTGTGCTTAAAATAAGGGTTCAGGGCCTGAAACACCTCTTGACAATCACTTACAAGAGTGTTGTTCAATCATTCATTAAATCCCGTCCTACTCTTCAGAGCAGGAATAGTTCCTGTCTTACACAAGTGGAAACTGAGGAAATTAAACGGGCTTCCCAAGGCCATTTTTGGGAACAGGCATTACACTGGATGCTCTGTGTTAAGGGTACAGAGTTCAGCCAGAGAACTAGACTTCTAGGAGTTTGACCTCAAATATTCTGCTTCCCAAATACCTGCTTCGTTGCAGTCATTGTCAGACTTTAGATTCGTTGAGTCTCTCAGCTCAGGTCCTGGGTGTTTTCAGATGTATAATTTTTATGAAATAAAAAATAATTTTAACCATCTAATAAACTACATCCACTCCTAGAACAGCAGCATTACTGAGAAAGAGAATTATGATTTGAGTTACTGTCTGCTTCCCAGGATCCTCCTTCCAAGAGAAACCATGAACAGATCTAAACATGTGGGTTCTGGACACAAATTTCTGAACAGAAGTTTCAAGGTAGTACTTCACCTGCTCTGCTGCACAGCAGCTCATTGTTCTTTGAGAATGACCTTCTATACTGACCACATGTCTTCAGTTAATGAGCCTTGGCCTTCAGGTAGAAGTGTAAAACTAGCTCAGAGCTCAGTGTTTTGACCTGACCAAAACACGTGGTTTTGTGTGCTTGAAGTGGTGCTTTTGTGACATGAAGAATTGTGATCTGTAGTCACAATGGAATTTAAAATCTGGTTAACTGGAAGTATTTTCAGGTCCTTGGAGGTCAGCCACTGAAGTTACATAAATACAAAATATTATTGGAATAGGTAGTAGGTGTCCTTCCTTCCTTAGGAATTGCCCCACTTAAAACCTCAGTTCCTGTCCCTTCCCAAAAGTTCTTTTTAATCTTGGGGTTTTTTGGTTTGGTTTTTTTTTTTTTAAGCTATGACTCAGTTCCCCTGCCATCTCCTCTTCTCAGTTGAATCCAAGGTGGTCCATTTGTTTCCCCTACATGGACTGTAGCAGTGGATATGATGTATTCTTGTTTACAGTATGCTAAAGCAGAATATTTCTGAGATGTTTACAGGTACTTCCTGCCCCAGAGGAAGAGTATAGGATTTCCATCCTCCTCAGCAGCAGCGCTTCGGCCTTACTGGAGCCAAGGAACTCAAACTCTGTGATCTCTCCCTTCCTGTTTCTTTTGCTTGACGCAACGTGGTGGAGTTGTTTGATGTCTAGATTGAAGGATACAGAAACTCCAGTTTATTTCCTTTATTATGCTCCCTACTAGGAAGCTGTAAGAATTAACCATTTTATTTTCTCTGCAAGCTGAGGTACAAGCTACATTCTGAAATATTTAGCAGATTTTTCTCTTTCATATGAAGGAAAACTAGTTGCCCTCTGAAAGATTGTCTGCAGGTTATGCTGTTATGCTAGTATAGGATAACTAAATGTTTTCAAATGCTTTTGCATGCTTTTATCCAGGAGGCATTGCCTTGAAAACTTTCATAAATGAGCACTGGGTGCAAGTGGCACTTGAAAAATATTTAATTACTCAGTTTGGAGTTTCAACTTATGTTATTTTCTAGTTCACTTCCTTACAGAAGACTTCTTTCTCTATACCAGGAGTTTCTTTGATTCCTTCTCAGATTCTGAATTATTCTGCTTCTGTCTACTGCTACTGGATCCCTCTGAACCCTATCCATCATTTTGCAGTTCCCCATATTAGTGAACACTGGATTTGACTGATCCTGCCCTGCCCATCAGATTCTGCATCTTGGCCAGAGACCGCATGCATGCAAGTAGCAGGATGTAGCTTTTGAATACACTTTGTGTAAAAGCATCACATGCTAAAAGAAAACATTTTCATTCTCATTACTGTCATAATTTGATATCTGTGGCCATAGTCAGGTTTGTAACAATGCAACATTACTGCTTTCCTAACTGGAAGTTTAAAAATTCAGGCTAAGAATGAAAAACATAGTAAATGTATGAAATTAAAGAATCAATGTATGAGTTGGCTTACACATCTTGAATCCCACCCTGCATCAGTGAACTCTGAAGTCTAAACCATTCTTCATAATGTTCGACAATTTTTGTACGTGTATCAGAAAGACCAACTCAAATCTCCATGTGTATCTTCAAGTTCCTTCCCAAGGATCTGCATACTTTCTGCCTCCAGGGTTATAATAGCTCTGAGGAAGAGTTATGAATATTGCATATTCATAAATTGTGACTGTGTGTTGTACAGAAGGGTCGACTTGTAGCAGCCCTCCAATGTGGTATTTCCATGACACATCAACTGCTTTTATTGCAAGAATAACTGACTTGCTTGTTTGACTGACTGCCTGAGAGTATCTTGCTTTGTGGTGAGTTTGGGTCAAGTCTTTAAATAGTTTTTTCATTATGTTTGAGGAGTCTAAATAGGGTCCTGAAACATTTTGTGATTCATGTTTTCTGATTGTTTTTATCTCAAGTGTAAAATAGATTGGTTTGACGTTTCCAGAAAGCCTTTCTAAAGCCAGACAGAAAAATAATAGAGAATATTTGATCTTGTTTCTTGGATGGAGATTTACTGCATGAAGTTGAATACTTATATGGGTGTGATTTTTGTCCAGATTCTTTTGGCACTAATGCCGAAATAATTTGGATTGTTTTACTTAGAATATTTGAACTGATGCATCCTTTCCTTCAAATGCATAAAAATGCATTTTTTGTTTTTGTAGGTCTGACTTTCTTCCCAGGCTATTTCATGTTTCATCTTGATACTAAAGGAGAAGTTTTGAGTATATATTTCATGTGACTAGGAAGAAATTAATAGGGATTACACCTGATATAAAGAAATTAGGCCTTTATCTTGCTCCCTGTAATCCTGTATTACCCTTTACCACATCATATTGTGGTGGGGTCTGTTCTGTAAGTTATTAGACTCACTTTCAGGTTTTATTTCCATCAACTTCCTTAATTGCTTGCATGCTGTCTGTATAGAGATATTAGGAGGAAGGAGTGTGGATAAGTTGAAGTGAAGACCTAATCTGGAAGCTANTTTTTGCTGAGCCTGCTAGCACAGTCCAACTTCCCTGTATGATGAAAACAAAGTATCATTGATGAGGACAGGTTTAGTTCCTAAGGTTTTGTTGCTGTGGAAGAAAAGTTTGTTTGCAAAATCTTTTCAGTACTTCTCTTGGTAGAGTTAAGATGAATTTTGCAACAGCACGTCAGTGAACCATGATGTTCTGTTAGACTTATCTTTGGCACATCTTCCATTTTGGGAACTTAAGGGGGAAAACAACACTAACAGAGTACAAGCCCTGTCATAGGCTATGTAAAAGGTGGAGGATTCAAAGGAAATTCCTACTGGGAGGGCTTTCCATCACAACGGAAGATGAATTTCAGGGTCTAAGGAAAACTGTGGGATCTTTTCTGGATCTGTTAGAGGACTATGGAGAGGATGGTTCTCAGTGGCATCTTGTATAAATGATACTATAATGGGAGAGTTTTTAATGCTTCCAAATCTGTCAGGCTGGTGCCTGTATATGAGAAGATTGGTAATAGCCAGGACAACAAAGCATTGTCATAAAACTACAGTGAAGAGCCACAGCCATGATGATGACACAGTATGAACTCATTAAAAAATACTAACTTTTATGCCACTTTTCCTCATCACCAACTGAGACATGGCTTGTCTTAGTGACACATAACTACAGACCACAATGAGATGGCCCTTGCATAGAAGATATTGTCTCTACTGAGAGGCAGTAGAAGCAGCATATATGTGGCGAAGTCTTGCGAAATGAGACAGAACAGGTTTCTGTAATAGGTGACTTAAATGTGTTCTCAGCAAATATCAAACACCCACAATTGTGTTTGACTGCAGTATCAACAAAAGAGTATGATTACCCTTACATGACAGGTAATTTCTATATATTTTCACATTCTTAGTTGTCAGAAAACATTTCAGGGTATCATCTTTGGAGAGATTTCCTTCCTGCACACTTTGGTGGCCACAAAAATCAGATTCTCATCACTAATCAGAAAATACCTCATAAACATCTTTAGTTCTTCAATTAAAACTGAAGACTTCTTTTACTGTGTTTCTCATTACCTTCCCACAAAGTGGGTAAGCTCTTGGCAATAAAATTCTACATCTGTTTCTTACATGCAAATGCAGCAGTTTCAAAATCCATGACATGCTGGACCTGCTTTACATTCTGCTCACAAATGCCTGAGCAATGCTGTAAAAATGATGTGAGGAATAAAGAAGCTGATTTTCATGCTGATGCAGAATAATATGCTGTAAACCAAAGCATTTGGATAGGTTCTGAGGTCAGAAAGGAGCATTATGGGCACAGTGTCTGACATACCGGCCCTAGTGTTTCACCTAGTGATTTCCATATGAAGCCTAAAACCTGGGAAAAAGAATTGCTTAAAGGAGTATACACTCCAGGTTGGAAGTGTGCCATCACAGTTTCTTCAAAAGAGACCTCTTGAGGACATCTTTATAAAAAATACAAATTGAATTATTGGAGGCTTTTCATGTAAATTTTAGCAACGTTTGTTTTTTAATAACTCTTAGATGCAACTATTCTGCATAGTAAGGTGGCAACATTGAAACAGAACACAAAGAAACTCTGCAAACTAGAAAGCTTTGAGCTGCAAAATAGATTGTAAAAATCTGTATCACAACCACCTCAAGGATGAAGGGTGACTAGGTGCAACAGGCATATGGTTAATAATTGAGAGATTCAGTCCTTCTTTAAGAAACATAACAAGGATCCAGCTGTGGTTATATTTTTGTCAAAAGTCCTCAGGAGATTGGCATCTACAATAATATTTCAGATTATTTTTGGTGGGTTCATATTTTGAGGGCTTAATGCCAATTAATAGAAATGACAGAGGTTTTTTGGATTGCTGGGGGATGTCAAGCCCCATCTTCTGATCAGGTCTGAGGATGGCATTTTCAACGTTGTTTAGAGAGTCTATCTCTGGCTAGAACAAAGTTTTGTGTTTGCCATCCTGTCAGGTTGTGAATTGTAACACCACACTGCCTTCACAGACAGAGGAGTTACCTTCTGCCGAAAAACGTGTGAGGTTCATACTGAGTGCAGTAGAACCTTCATCTTCAAAGTCCCAGAAAGAGTGAGGCTGTGAACGTTGGTCTGTATTTTATCAGCCACCATTTGACATTTCCAGCATAGGATGAGGTGTCAATTCCTTCTCACTGCACAATAAAACATATTGGGAGGAAGACTGAAGCAGGCAGGCAATAATCCACTCATGAGTGTCTTCTGTCTGAACCTTAATTTCAGATTAACTGTGTTTCTCATGATTTCTTTTGGGTGAATCAGCAGAGGAAGCAGAGGAGAGAAAATGTGCATCAAGACAGTCCAATTTGACACTCTGTATTGCATTGGCTTGCTAAAAATGCCGCTGGATTTGGACAAGTCTAGCACTGGGAAACAGAACAGCAAACACTGTCTTCTGTCCAGTGATGATGATATCAAGTTTGATCAGTGATTATATCAAGTATGATTTCTCAAGACCTACAGATCCCATAACTTATAGGTGGGTGAATTCCCAGTCCCTTATAAGTCACAAGCAGCTTTGTCCTGAGCTGGGACTCTTACTGGAAAGTTAACTCTATTGGAGGTCTAACTCTTTAATTGTGTATTGTATTGAGGGTTTCTGTGATTTGACAGCTTGATAATCTATACTGAACAATGACAGGCACAAGTTCAGCTGTAGTATGTTGCAGATTTCCAGACATGTTTAATACATGTAAAAGTCCTTCTTGAAATGTAAATCTGCCATTTACAGTTTAATTCAAAGAATTATAGAATTCATTAAATTTTTTTAGAGTTTTATTGAAGTAAATGTATTGGCAAACACTTAGATCAAATAATATGTTCTAATCTAAAAAGTTAACAATGCTACAACTCCATATTTTCTCTGAAATTCAGCAGAGGAGTGTAATACAAATGGCTTCCAAAAATTAAGAACAAAACCAAACCTTTCTCCCCGGAAGGATGCATACATTTCTGAAGAAGCTTGGGCTGTACTAGCTTTTGTGCAAACACAATACACCCAAGTTGTTCTAACTGTCTGCACAGTCCACACAGCAGGACAGTTTGGCATTCCTGAAAAAGGGCTCTTAGCCTGTGTGGGGTAACTTCAGCTTCTCTCAGGCAAACAAATCTAATTGCAGGTTATGATTCCAAACTCTGGTCAACTTTTTCCCCTCCGTGTTCATCTTGGGCAAATGCAGGGTCTGGTTTGCCTAGGATATTACTGGGTAACAGAACTTCTGAGATGTATCCCAAAACTTCAGTATGACAGTGATTACTTTCAGGTGCTGTGGTTGTGAGAGGTTTTTTTTAGATAGTGTTAACTTGACCACTTGGTCAGTGCAGAGGGTGGCACTTAACATGGAGTCTAGCAGCAACTTTATCTTTGCCTGTGCAAAGCAAACTGTCACTGTTCTACAATGAGGGACATGGTCCTTTCTTTGGGGACAGCTATGAAACTTATTAGCAATTCATGACAGTAATTGTTTCTGGTGGAGTCCCACAGACTAAGTATAAGTTGCTTAAATATATGTTGTGTAATTACACATTCTGTTAAGAGAAATTTTTCTCCCCTCCCCATTTTAAATGCTGTGATGCTCTGGTTTCTTTAGGAAGATTTCCCCCGCCTTGTGAGAGCTCCATTATGTCCTGGTGTAGAGTTTGGTAGCTAGATTGGTTTTTTTATTAATAAAGATTCTTCCTCCCTTTATGTTTCCTGGGAACTACAACACGTGTTCTCATGAATTTTTGTGACATGACATGTGACAACATAATTTTTTTTAACTGCCATGTGTTCCTTGGCTTCCCTCACAATGGCTAGGTGCCATATTTGTTTATGGGCCTGAAAAGCTGCTCAAAGGAGATGACAAGATCATAGAAAGAAGTTCTTCCCAAAGGAAGCCTGACAGAAAGGGGATTTCTAAGTAAAACTCCTCAGAATAATTTAAAATGGAGGAGTTCAGAAATTCACCCTTTTAAATAGCAATCACCCATTGTCTTTTCTTAAGAAAAAACAGCAAGTTTCCCCTAATATGTCCCATCTTCATTATATACCCATTTGATATAAGTCTTCTCTATAGCTGGACGGGCCCTGTTACATATTTATACTCTTCTTCCTCCGATTACCAGCAAGTCTTTTGCATTTCTGCATGAGGCAAAGTTAAGCAAATACTAGGGTTTTCCCAAACAGTGTCGTGCCAAGATATTTAGACCCTAATTCCCCCCACATTACGCAACTGTTAATTGACAAAGATCAGCAGCAGACAGTTCTCTGTGGGAGTTTAAATCCCCACTTCTCGTAGCAGCAAATATAAACTTGGGAGATGGTTCATGGACTCTGTTTTCAATATTTGGCAGTTCACAAGCAGTTTCTGGGCTGAGAAGAGCTATAGCTGATTATCAACCTCAAGGGTTTAAGCAAATATGCCTTCAGCATCTATTTGCAGAAAGAGGAACTCTGCATTCTTATAGCACCCAGTCCTGGGAATGAGTACAGGTTTGAGTTCCATACCAGCATGTTCCTGTGCCTGGGATGCAGAGTGCTTCTGCACAAATATTAAATCTATGATTCTTGTGTGCTATTGGTACCAAGGTCCTAGTACAGGCTACTGTAGCTCTATGGTTGAAAGAAGAATCAAGATGATAACACGAAGGGAAGAAAAGTCCTCGCTGTCAAGCTGTGGAGAGGAATTGCAGGTTATGTTGGTACTGCAGATGTTGAGAAAAAGGAAAAGGAACAAGTCTAGCAAAACAGACTCTGCTAGTGAGGTAGATTTGGTGGGTCAGTTTTGGGGTTTTTCTTTTAATCTAGACTAGATTGTTAAAATGAATCTTGGTTATTCTGCAGCCAAGGAACCTACTAAGTCTGCCAAGACCAGATCCTGGCTTGAAGGATCTGGCAGATCCATAGATTTTTCTGAGACTTACTGTAATCTTCAGCTTTGCAGAGGGGGCATAGATCAGTAAAGTTGGAAGAATAGAAAACATGCCATAAAATAATAAAGCTTCCAGAAATTGTGAGTGTGGGAAAGAGTATGTTGGAAGAGTATGTTTTTGGGGTAAATGTTCTCCCCATTTTGCTTCAGCTATTTGCTTGTTCATCAGCAGCTATTCTACCATCCCCTCCTGTGACTATTCCTTTGATGCTTTCTGACTTTATGTTGTGGCAGCAGTAGCTGGTATGGTATATGGGTATGTTGTGAAATACATCCATACTAACTTCTGCATGGACCTAATGCACGTGTTCTTGCTGGAGGAGTCACCTTCCGACCGTTCATACGAACATGGAATTTGGCTCCTTAGGGCTCCTTAACGTGAATACAGTTGTAATTTATGGTTATTTTACTTTGCCTTTATTTTGAAAGTGATGTCAAGTATAAATAAGAATCATGTCTGTGGTAACCAACTGAAAGTTGGAAACAAAGGCGAAGTCATTTTGCTAAATTATAGTCAAATTTTTCTGTCTTACTACAAAAGGAAACCTTTGAGAGCTGGTTAAATTCTATTTAATTACTTGCCTCTATGTTTCAAGTGGAATCAAATAAATAATGAAAATTAATATGAAAAATATCTTTCCATGTCTTGCTAAATGAAAAGAGAAAAACAAGGAGTGGTGGCCTGAGGGATCAGCCTTCAAAAACAATTTCTGATATGACACAAGCTTTCCTAAGCATATTTTGTTCTGCTGCTAATAGTGTCAAAATTGTTAAAATGGGTTTAAGGGCGTAACCCATTATTACTACAGAAGTAACAGTAAGCAAGTAATTAAAACACACAACTTTCTTAAAGGAATGGAAAAATTTGCAAGATACAGATGTACGCCATTCGTCCTAAGTGCAAACCCATTTTTAAAACAGAATTTGCATTCAAAATATTTTTGCATTTAAAATACTCTAAACAATGAGTGAGCTTTGGTATTTTAGTCTACTCTATTCCTTAGGCTTCACTGGTAGAAATCAAATGAAACCAGATAAAAATCCTCTCTAGAAGTTAGCTCATCTGAGGGTGGGAGGTGTCCAGAAGAGTCTACAAAACAGGGAAAAGCAGAAGGGTAGCCAGGAGGACATCAACAAGTAGATCATGTCTCCACAGCAAGCTTTACAGCTGCTAAAGCCCTTTCTTCTCCTAGCAAGAAGATTGGAGAAACAGTATCACCACTTGCTGTTCTTTAGAACTACAGCCATAAATTTTGGGGGCTGATACGTGTAGAGGGTTTAACATAAACCTGTAGTATGATGAAACATGGGAGAGAAGGTCTGTGCATATCAGTATCAGTCTACTTCCACCTCACTATTTCCTCAAAACGGTTATTTCCATTCAAGAAATTAGTTGAGCTGTTTTGACTGAAACATGGGCACATGTTTTTCTCCCAAGCTTACATTACACTTCTAGGATACTCCTTATAAGCGTGGTCTGGAATTTGTCATCAAGAATACAGATAAAATTTTGCGAAAATTGTATTTTTTTAATACATTGACCTTGATCTTTTTTTCTGTTACTCTTGGTTGTCTGTTGGTTGTCTTTCATTATTCGTGTTGAAATGACAAAATAAGAGAGAACAGTTATTAAAATTGCCTGAAGTAAGGGTTAGAGGCAATAATGTTGAAAAAAAGAAATTACTTTGATGTAGTGTATAATAAATTTGTGGCTCTCATTTTGAGACCCAACATTTAGTAGGATTCTATTTCTAAGGCTACTGAGAGTGTTCACAATTAGAACAGCAGAGATAAAGGAAAATACTGTTTATAAAGTAAGGGTACAAGCCAAATGGTTTTCGGGGCAGCATAAGGAGGAATGCAGCTTCCTCTGAATATTTTTTCAATGTTTGTCTCCCCTTGTACCTTCCTCTGAAGCGCTTGTGCTGTTCATGGTGTGACCATGCCAGATAAATTGCACTGGCCCAGTCTGGGTTCCCATAACTGTCCATGTGAGTGGCTTTGGTTTCAGTTTAAATGATTTGGAACAAAGCTATCATTTTGGGTTTAGAATTAAAGATTATGAATAAATTAATTTGCTCTGTCTGCTTTGCCTAATCTGTCAGACTGCCCATAACTAAGCAGTTTGAAGAGCAGAGAAGTGGCAACACTCACGCTGTTACCTAACCTTCTGGACAGGACCCCTTTTCCCATTCATAACTTCATGCCAGACAGACGGATGTGTCAAGGGACAGAGAGCATTCCGGTTCTCACTCCAGCAGTGTTCATTTCACTACACACACAGCCTGCGCCATCCTGGAAACGTTTGTGGAACCTGGAACTGTCCTAAGCAAACCAGGAGATCTGGCCATATTAAATTCTAATACTGAAATTTTCCAATATAACTCAATTCCACTTTCACTTGCCAAAAGTTTTGATCATGGTTTGATTGTTTTCATGTATTTATTCCGCAGCGCATTTAAAAACACATGAATATGAGAGGGGGTTATAAACCAAGGTAATATTTATTTTAAAATTGCACAGTATGTCCAGAGATTTGAAGCCATTCTGCAGCCAGTAGCGGTCTCTGCCTGACAAGGAATCGAAGTCACCGCTGCAAAGAGCTACTGCAGTGGTTAGCTGCAGAGAGAAAAGAAACGGCCCTTTACGTTGTGGTAACAGCAGATGAACAAATGAATTCTTTTTTACACATGCAGGAGAATTTCTTAAATCTCTCTGCCCAGTAGCCAGTGAGAGGTCAAAATCAGGTTTCCCTTCTGCTAGAGCTTGGTACAGGGAGTTAATTTAGCTCAAAGATGTCTGGGTAAATCTATAGGAAGGAAGTTTGCAGACAGGAAGGAGGGGTGTGGATGGGAAAGGCTTGCCCCGTGCTGGGCTGTATTGAATGCGGTCTGAAATCACAGCACATGGATAAGGAAGAACTTAGAAATTAATGTGCAATCTTAAGAATTAAATTCTCTATCAAGTGACCTTCAAGTCTGGCAGCTGTTCTGGAGCCGATAAGGAGGGGACCCGCTGAAACGTTCCCATGGAACGATCTCATCCCTGGCTGGCATTACAGTGAGCTACAGAGCATGAATCAGAATCTAATTCTGTCAACCAGCGATGGGGCCTGAAAGGCACTGGCCGATGCGTTCACTGAACAATGTGCTCTCTTGAGTTATGGGAATTGTAGAGTCCCATTTTCATTTCTTTTCCTTTTTTTTCCCCCCCTTCTGCCCGTGTTTCCCACACTGCCTCCTGTCCTTTCCATTCCAGAGCATGCAGTGCATAACTACATATGTGCATTAGCTCATGTGTATAGTATATCAAAGTGCATTTTAATATGACTTACCATAACAGTGTTATCATACAAAGTAGAAGCAGCCCAATACCACATAACATATTGACTGTGTTTTTGGCAGTCGGGCTCCAAATATAACAAAATCATGTGTCGTCTTGTATGGGTGGGCAAATCTTGAAAAGCTCAGCTTGCAAAGAGGGCGAGTTAAAAGTGGATCTCTTCCCCCCTCCTCCTTCCCTTTAATTTTTCAATCTAGTCAGGTTCTGTATCATCATGCAAGCCAGCCTTTTATCACGTGTGACAAAGTAAACCTCTGTGTGGTGGCAGTGAGTAAAAATGCTGTGGGAGAAATCATTTGGTTTACTTTAACTTCACAGAAACTAAACTGTACGAAATCGAAAATGTTCAATTTACTCTGCCTGAAGCTAAATGCCAGAAACACGTTAAAACATCTGTTTGCATTTATAATGTGATTGACTTTGCCAATGATAAAATGGATTTTAGTATGATAATTTGAGTGCCCAAAGAGGTGATATTAAATAGTTTGTTGGTTTTGCCCCAGATCGCTAATCATTGGAGTCTTAATTTGAAGCTCCCTGAAGTCAAAGGGTATCTACTTGCTGTCAAGCTTTGGGTGAGGTACATTTCTTCCTGGGGGCTATACAAATGTGCTTGAACACATCATTGTTACCACAGCAGTTCTGCTGGGCAAGGATTTGTGCTTAACAGTTTCTGGTGAGGTTTCAACAGTGCTGTCTTACCCTGTTCAAATGAATCAAAATACATAAAGTGAAAGCTGTGGCATGTTATCTTATTTTAGGTGAAAATACTTAATTAGGGAAAACATAAGTGAAACTTTATTTTAACTTGCTCCAAGGTTGGATGAGGTTCAGTAATGCATTTCAAAATATCACTACATTTGTTTGACATTGAATCTGTACTCACGTTTTGGTGGGATCTGCTGCTCAACAATTATTGTGCTACTGCTATGAAGAGTTATTAGCTTAAACTTTCCAAATGTACAAGGATTTAGTAACAGAGTCACTATCAAACAGCTCTTACTATTAAAAATTCCTAATTGCCCTGTGACAGCAGTTAACGGAGCCTCAGCTCACTGTGGGCTAACCATCTTTCAGCTGAAAACTCACTGGGACACAGAATATGATCCATTTTCTCCTTTGTTAGAACAGGTCGAGTTTGTGTTCTTTCACAGATCTCTAGATGGCATAAGAATGTGCTTTGGGCACCTACTCTTTTTGCTTCTGCTACTCGTGGAACTGACAGTGAAGTGTCTGAAGGCTCTGTCCTATGTGTACATCCTCTGATGTGGGATTGCTTTGCAGCCTGTCTCTAAATGGGAATCACTATTTTTCTTCTGCCTAGCTGTATGTTTTACCAGAATTTATAGGAACACTGTATGTCTCGGCCATGTATTAAATTAAGTCAAACCTGAGCAAGAGGTTCAAAACTTACTGGGGAGATAGAAAGTTCACAGCTAATAACCTAATCCCCGTTCCTTAGGAAGCCAGGCTGAAAATTCCATCATAAAGGTCTTCCTCCAAACATGCGTGCTTCAACCTGTTTTCTTCTGGATGAAAGGTGATGAATGACTTGTATCACATCTTGTGCCTAGTTCTGAAGGCATTTTGGATTAACGGTGAATCATCACGCTATAATGGGAACATGTGGCTTAACATCAGGTTCTTGAGGCAGGTTTTTGGATAGCAATATCTTGTATGGACACTGGTCTCTAATGGTAACCTAATACCTAATTGCTGCACCAATTGTAATAATAGATCTCTATCCCATAATGAGTGTATCAAGTTGACTTTGTAGGAAGCAAAACTTTTATATGTTCAGTGGAAGTTTCTTATGTAATCATTTCTCTCTATCCAAGATTTTTCCTGGTCCAGTAGTCTCCAGTTAGAGTTCCAACAAGCTTTCTGCAAGTAGATAATACTTGGAGGTGAGTTCATTCCAGAGGTGATTTCACTGACCAACAATTGGATAACACCAGTTGTTTTTTGAGGAGACATTGCACTCCACTTGTCTTTTTATCTTTTGGATTTATATGTTCTGTGATCTGCAAATCACTTCCTGACTTTGTTTCTTTTGATAAGTCTTCTCTATTTGTGCTGTAAGCTTTTAATTCATTGGGCTATTTGTTGGCATATGCTAGCCCACTGTCTTGCTCAGCAGAGCCATAGTCTTGAATGCATCTCAAAGTACTGCCATAACAGAAAGTGAAAAATAAGAGTTTCATATATGTGTATTTCTAGCTACAGTGGGAAGTATACATATACCTCACCAATTGCCCCCAGCAGAAACCTCTGTAAATCTAGTTTCCCAAATCATAGCAGGGATGCTTGAGTGTGAGAGTGTGTGATGCTACAAACTCAGTAAAAGCCTGAAAGAGTAAAGTACCACAGGTTTTTTGTTTTGTTTTTATTTGGCAGCAGGGTGTTCACATAGGATGTGGGATTAATAAATGCTAACAGCTTAAATATCCTATATTTGCTGTTTGAAAAATGACAATATACAAAGATTCATGTGTCTGAATGCCCAAGGAGGGCACAGATGGGGGACTATTCCAGTCTCAATTCTGAGCACAATGCAGAAGAACTTCCAATGATCTGGATTGGGGCTGTAACTTCAGCTTGAGCTAAATGTCAGCTTTGAAAATGCATCCAACATTCTGGTAAAGGCTTAAAGTGACTGAATAATCCCAGGGCAGGTTGTTAGTCTCTAGTAATGTGCTGTGCATTGGTTTTAGTTCCCTTTAACCCTCCCCTGTTGTTTAGGACTAGGTGAAATTATGTAGTTGATGCTGTTAACTAACAGTTTTGCTGAGAATGTTTGCTATGAGTATATTAGTTCATAGCACTTTGAAAAGAGAAATTAATATTGGTCTGAGTAAGAAGTGATGGGCAATTCCTTATTTGTGAGACACATAATGATGAATCAAAGGATGCATAATAAAACAAGCTAAGGTAAACCCTAATGAGCCCCTCTGCAGTCCTCAGGTAACTGAATCAGTTCTCTAATAATGATACATAGCATTGAATAATACAACATTCAGAATGCCAGTCAATTCTTACTAAACAGTGTGCTTGCATACCTCTGAGTGTTCGTGTCACACTGTTTCTGCAGGCCATCTAGCAGGCCCTTCACATGGACATACATTTCTCCTTGGTGGAGGCTGCTCCAAGGCCCTTAGTCCCTACTTGGGCAGAATTAGTGCCAAGCGCTTTACTGGTATGAGTATGAATTGATCTTGATGGGACCTGGGCTGGGGAAGCCCCACACAAGTTCCATAGGAGCAACCACAGCAATCAGATTTTGATTAGAATAAAACATTTATGTGTGAGTGATCTGGACATAGATTGTTTTCATTTTTCCCCTCCCTCCCGCTTTTTTAACACGAGGCATCGCGTCTTTATTCCTCAATATTTTTCAGAGAGAAATACCTCAGCAAGCAATTGCAGAATTTTCTCCAGCATGCAGGGATCTTGCAGTGTGATGTTTTTCATCTGGCATGACTTTCTAACTCTCATTGTGGGCCGCTCTACTGAGTAGACGGCAGACGTTACTCAGAATGAGGATGGAGACTGTCTGTTCTGGAGTACTGGAGCTCTATTTAAACTGAATGCTTTGCCAGCGAGGCTTATGTGTGCCTTTTGTACTGCAACTCCAGCCCTTCAGAGGTGTTTCACAAGGCTGTCATGTTGCACAGACCCTTTGCCTTCTAACAGGCACTGATGTTACTTTTTTTTTTTTAACTGAGTACATTGTGAACAAGTGAAAGGAGCGAGAGATGCTCACAAATGAATCAACTTACTGGCTGCTCTTGTAGTGTGTGCTGACCTCAAAAAGTGAACCAGGATGTATTACAGGTAGAAACCGAATCTTGGTGCTGACTTCACTGCTTGCTGGGATAGCCTGGCAAAATAAAATAACCTCGAAGTGGAGAGAAAAATGCCACAATGATCAAAGTTAAGAAAATAGAGGAATATCATTGTTCTCTGTCTTTTTCCATTAAAATTTAATATTTGATTCAATTTTGATATAGACCCCAAGTGTTAAGTATAGTTACCACTAGAACTTGCTTAAATTGAATTTATGCACTCTGAGCATCACTTCTTACGAAAGAGTTGCTCTGCATCCAGTATTTGTTTAGAACTAGAAAAAATTCCAACTCATGGGATGGTGTGCATAGCATAGTAAAAAAAAATAGATTTTTTTTCTTTATTTAAATTAGCAGTTGTCAGTATCAAGCCAAAGGCATGAAGCTGAATCTCTGTTGTTGTCCCAAGACTGGGTGCAGCACACATGTGAGGAGTTATGCATGCCCAGCTGCCTTACACTTGGGCTCCACAGATGATCTATAAGAACAGTGTTATGTAAGGAACAGTAATTATGAGAATAATAATGATAGTCATATTAGATTCTGTATTTATTCCTTTGTTTTTTTCCCTGAGAGCACCGAGGAATGCAGCGCATAGTGCTTTTGAAGTATGGTGGGTTTTTTTCTTCCAATGTACACTTTTGAGACCACAAGTTTATTTTACTTAGGACACTGATTGGTGTTACATTTTGAGAGAATCAGTTGATGTCTGCATGAAGCTCAAACTGGCAACAGCCACCGATGTAATTTTGATTCTAAGCTCTTTGAAGCTTGCTAAAAACCTTCCTGCCTTTGGCCTGTTTGCACACTGTTCAATCTGAAATCTTTTATTAAAGCTCGCTTCCACAGGCTTACCAGCATAACAGGGAGGGAATTTTAGGGAGTTTCATTCTAAACCCAAAATTTGGATCAATTACAGAACGTTAGAAGGTGGTTGTCGTACTCACATGTGTCTGAGCTGTCTGTATCCTCTTTGTAATACCTGGGTTCAGTTGGTGTTTTGGCCTGTGCTTGATCTTGGGTAAGTCACTTAATTTGTGTGACTCATTTTGCTCATATGGAGGTGATGAACCTGATCTTTTTCATTAAATGCTCTGAGGCCTTTCACACAACAACTCTATCTAGTTACAAAAAGTGTTTCCTAGTTGGAAAACCTAAGGCTGAGTTCAACAGGGAAAGGACATATGCAATTCTTGTGGAGGCCGGTGAAGGAGGCACTATCTAATAAAAACCACACGTTACAGAACTTGGATTTAGCTCAGGCTATAGTGATTCATGGTTTAAGGTCCTTGGCTCGGTCCATGCTGTTAGCCATGGTGATAGACATCACGCTGCTTAATAATACTACGTCTGACCTTGATTTTGCTGGGCAAAATCCAGTGTGTTGCAGACAGATTCATGTGCCCACCTTACTACTAAGTAAACTGATAAAGTAGAGGTTAAGAGTTTTTAGAATTATATTTAGAGCATGTCAGAGCATTACAGATGAAATGCAATGCTTACAGCAAGACTCAGCCTATAGTCGTTACTCTAAGATGCAAGGAAGTGATTTTTATACTAAATTTGAGACCATGAAGACTATCAGGAAGTGGTGTTTGCAGGACATAAACAGGTGTGGAATGATATCATGTTTTATTGTTGTTCAGCAAAAATATTACTCCCACATGGTAGAATTGGATGTGTTAGAATAGGTGTTCCTCTTATCTCATCATACATGTTATGTGTTTTTACTGGGTCTTACATTTGCAGTACCTCATTGCCTTGTCCTTGGGACATTTTCTAAACATCTCCTCCTTTTCCTTTACATTTATTGTGGAAACATTGATTACTGGCATGAGTATAGTTAGTGCAGCATGAATTCAATTTATTATAAAGTTTCTTTGATAAAGGCATTTATATGTTGACTGTTCTCATCTCATACTGGTTTTTGCTAGAGATGGGGCTGAATTCAGACTATGAAGCTATATAGATCACTGGTATCACTGAGCTTCATGGGTTTTTTTAAATCTGCAATGTAATTTTTAGAATTACTTCTATGTGTCTTCATTTTAGGGGCTTAAAAAGCCCATTGAACAACTTCTGAAGTCAACATATGCAGTCAACGTATGACCCTTACAAAAGTCCCCCTTCCCTGGCGAGGGCTGTGTAATCAGGGCTATACTATACAACATGCAATTTAGCATTAATACAGCCCCCAAAACCCAGCAGACCAGTCCGTCTTGGGATTTTGGTGTTTTTCCTCCTGCTCAGCTACTCTTTTGCCAGAAAGCCAGCTGTCTTCAGCCATGTCTGTGACCCAGGTCCCTTCTCTGTGGAAAAAGCTTTGGAAAACTTAGTTTGCTAATCTCTGACACCAGTTTTCTTCTTTACTAATGGAACACAGAGTAGGAGTGTGCTGGGTTTCATAAACTTGATTTTGGCTGTTGGAAAACTTTACTTAGTTTCGCTTTGGTTTGGCTGAGACCTTCCCCTTCTTCAGTTAATGAGTATGAGAGTTGTCCTGGGATGTCTCCCTCCCATCTCAGTAGGAGATGTGTGGTGGGTTTGTTGTTACACTCACTGGTGCAGGAGAGGGGAAAGCTACGTACCACAATTCTCTTTCCATTACAGACTTGAAGGGTGTGAGTTGTTCCCTCTTTCTCTCTTGGAAACTGAAGCGTTCATCTCTGCATTTCATTGGGGAAAAGTGTCTTATAGTAAATATTTCAGAGCTGTTTCAGTGTAAGTGTTCACACTTGGATAGATTAGAGCTTTTTGGGTTTCTTACCCATGCTTGACATCACTTTGGCAATAAAAACCACTTCGGCCAGCCTGTGAGAGTCTGCAGAGAATTCCTTCTGGAATGTTATGTTACTCTGCTCTCTACTTTGTGTTTCTTCCTGGCAAGATGCATGTTAGGAAAAACATATTCCATTTTCTTTGTAACTAGCAGTTTTATTTTTTTTTCTTGTACTACAAAAACATCAGGAGAGGCATTTAGCTTACACATTGGGATCATCTACACCTCCTGGAAATATATCACAAACAATGAAGGAAGCATAAAACCAGAAAAATAACTTCTCCGCTTTTATTGAGAACGTTGTAGTTCTTGATATTACCATTTCCTCAATCTGGCATGTGCTACTTTCACCAAAGAATCTTAGTTTTAGGGAAAACCTTTACACCTAAAGAGTTAAAATTCAGAAAGGGGATAAAAAACAGTTAATGTATGTTTAGGGGAGGGGTTTGGGTTTTTGAGACCTATAAGATCAGGAGCGCTAACACAGCTTAATATAATTCATTTCAGTAAGGTAGGCAATACGTAGACTTAAAACTCCTTACGTCTCTGTTTTCTAACATCATATCCCAAATCAGCAATGATTTTCAGAGGTTTATGGGTAAAATAGTTTTGAAGTTAGGCCAGAAAATTATAGACTTTAGCTGTTTCGGGCAAGACAAAGCAGAAAATCCAATAGTTGGTGGTCTGTATATAAAGCCTTCTGTAAATAAATCCCATTTTATTTGTTTAAGTAAAGATCTGGGCTTCAATACTGCATGAGTTGTGGTCTCTAACATAGATTTTAAGCTCAGAATTAACCTCTGATAGTTAAAATTGAGTGCAGAATTTCACAGAACAGTATAGAGATGAACATACTTTGCAAATTGACAGCTGTACCTATTAATTTTACAGCCATGCTATCTTGGCTAGTATCTAACAGGCCTGAGAGCTTACCAGTCATAGATCAGAAGGATGCTGTTGCAGAGGGTTCTGAGAATACAAATATCTTGTGAGAATACTAATAAAGTAATCCAATGACCTTTTTATCCTTTTCCATGGTTTAATGTGTCTTCAGTAGAATAAATTTTATGTGTTTAAGTTCAAAGACAGAAAATGTTACTCTTTTTGGGCTAAAAAGGGATTTTCTGGCACCCTTTTCAAGAAGATGGGTGGTGGTGGTGTGCCAAGCCTGGTTCTAACACAGTGATGATTACTGCCTATCTCAAGCAAATTTTTTCTCAGGTTGGACTTCTAAGGCAGTTAGTTACTCATAGTTTATTATGACTTTCATTTCTGCCTGAACTCTTCCTGAATTTGGATGCTTTTAAAAACCTGAGCTGGTACTTTCAGGTGCTCTAGACATCTTTGGAAATCTAGCCATTTACTGTTAGAAACTGATAAGACATTTGTGCATCTATCCTAAGTTTTTGAGCAGTGATGCAAAAAAAAAAGATACCATGTTTTACTCAGGAGACTGCTTCATTTCCGTGGTGGCTTAAGTGATGCTTAAATAAATAGTCTGTCAATTTGTTAAGCATGAGGGATCCATAAAAATTAAAGTTATTATTGCAGAAGGAATTTTCCCACAGCAAAAACAAAACACAACTGAGTTTCATCCATAAAAATATCACAAGTGAACCACTTGTTTGCTTCTTACCTCTGTTAGCTTGTTTTATATAAGCCAGCCTTGTACTTCTCCTTTATGAGGAGTTAGGCGATATCATGGACATGTTGATCCTTGCATCTACAGAAGAATTATATGAGCTAAACACATGTTCTGCCATTGGCACATTACTGTTATCCTGCCAAAACCCTTCTCTGTGCTTGGCTTCCGCAGCAATGAGCATGGGTGGAGGAAGGAAGGAACAGCTGGGAGGCGATTATGGTTTCCTGACGCCCTGCCCCACCCATGGCACAGGTTAGATCCGTTCTGAGTTGCAGGCAGCTGGTAGAAATCCCCGGGAGACTGTCCATTCATCTCCTGGTTACCTCCACCCAGTACCTGGCACACATCCCCTGCAGCAGGCTGGTGCTGGAGAAGGAATTAGCTTTACAGATTCTGTGCTCCCTCCTGGGGCGCTTTGCCTCTTTGGGATGTGGCTCAGAAGAGGAGCAGACTCAGGTCTGTTCTTTGGAGTTCAGGAGAAGTTTGATTTTTAAAAGGACTTGTGTGTATGGGTTTTTTTCTGGAAGCCTAAGGGGGCTCACCTGATTTATTGCACTTATTTGAAGGGTATATTTCTGGAACAATTGCCAGTTAAAATGTTGACATCCAAGAAGGATACAAAACTATTCCCTGATGAGGATGAATATGTGCTGGAAGAAGCATAATGAAATTGTGAAATAACACTATCTGTCCTGTTGGAAAGTGTGCCTTTCCCTGTACAGAGGTAACCGTGGGCATTGAATGATGGTTAAAGTTTGTGCCATTTACAATATTCTTTGTAATATCTGCCAATAATACATATTGCCACAACAGTGCCAGGCAGTAACAAGGTCAGCTTCATAATCCATCTTTTTTTAGCAGTCTGTGATGTCCCTTTGGTTGTTAAGTATTTAAATACCAGCAAAACAGTGGGACAAGTTTCATGGAGTAATGCTGAAACACTATACAGCCTACCAAAAACCTAAATGAATTGTGGACCAAAGGGTGACCAATGCCAAATTCAGGGCTATGGGCTGCAGCTGTCTGATGTGCTGGTAAAGGGTGAGCCACAAGCAGAACAGTTGTCTGACCCCTCAGGAAAGTAGCAGTAATGATAAATATTTGACCTATCCATAATTGCCAGTGAATAATTGCTGGCTCATAAGAAATTGCTCTTGTAGGAGCAGTTTGAAATACGGAGAAGTTAAAAAGTAATTGTATAATGGAATCATGGATAATATCTTGAGAAATCTGGGCCATCTGTGTGTCAACATGAATCATGAACGGTGTTGTAGGAGATAAAGGGGAAAAAGACCCTCATCAGGTTGTTGCATTCAGCAAATGAGGCTCAGCTATAGAGGAAAGGTTGGTCACAGAAAAGAACAAGCAAATGGTAACTCATCTGTCAGCAAGTGCCTATCAAGACAGCCCTTCATTCCTTGTGGTGACCAACAGCAAAATCATTGGTGTGGTCTTGTGCAACCAGAAGAAATGTTTGTATTCACCTAGGATTTGGTCCAAATTTGTCTGAGTTCAGTAGAGATCTTCCAGTAAATTGCAGAGAGACTTGAATCTGGCCCATAGAGGTTGTCTGTTTACATCTCAACCTGCAAACATGAGTCCACATGCCCAAAGGAGCACTTTACACTTTCATGTTTACTCCCATCCATTTCTCATACACCGAGATACCTTTTGATGGATGTCCCAATTATCTGTTTGCTGCAGCTGTCATTTATTTTTCTGCAGCTATCTTGTCTAGTGGTGTGTCAGGAGCATGCCAGCAGTGCTGCTGGCATGTATTTAAAGCATCTTGCTCTAGTTTTCCCCCTTTCTTTTCCTCTTGCAATCCCAATTCAGTCAATCAGGGCGTTTGTGCAGATGAAATCAGTCTCATACACCCGCACACACGTTAGTCTTTTACATGATAGCCTAATAACCGAAGTATTCATAACGTAATTGTGGCTGGTGGGAAGCCCTGCTCCACAAACCCGGTGGTGCCGCTTCCCTTCAGGTAAACCCTGTTGACAGGCAAGAGGGTAGTGCTTGTATAGGCAAGTTCATTGCTCTGGCACACATAGCGCTAGGGATACATCATCAGATTAGTCAAATGCCTGTGAAAAGGATTCTGTCTCTAAAGTTCCAGTAGCTCCTTGCCTGCCTTTGATATTCCTGTGGTTGCACAAGGAGGTTTGACCATGTTAGCGTTACGCAGGCCTCTCTCATAGAGAGCTCATTGTCTGTGTCCTTTCCCCAACAAAGGGCTAAGGTGTGGGGCTTAAATACAGGCGTGGGATGTATTTCCCATGAAAACAATAAACCAAAATGCATTTACAGCTTTTTTAGCTGCAGTGTCAATATACTGATAAGATAGCTTTTACTGAAAGGAAAACAAAACCTCTTTGGTGTTATAGAGGAGGTATCGATTTAAGGCTAAAAGTCCCTAAAGGGTGCAGATCATTGCAGGCCCAGAGATTTCCAGTAATGAAACCCAGATGAATACCTGCTTAGGAATGTGTTAAATGCCATGTAAGAACACAATGGTCTGAATACCCTGACGTGCTTCCCTCAGCCCCAAAAGAAATGGCACAGAGAGGTCTCAAGCTGTCTTCAGTATTGCAAACAACAGTTCCCTTCAGACAGTGCTCTGCTTAGGTCATTTGAGTGATATGTTTTTACTTTTTCCACATTGAATTTTGTTTAATTTTCAGATTTTTTTGTTTGACTTTTATATTGTAATGCTTAATATCAAATGTTATTGATGACGTTTCATATTCATATCTTATTCAGCATTCTATGTCTATATTGTGCTATAATTCTAAGTAGCATTATGTTTAGTATTTAATGTTTCCAAGATAACTTTTTTGAGGAAACCTTCATACTGAAAAAAGTTTTACTTGTTCCAAGTTGGAACACAAAGCATGTTTTGGAACACTGGAATTTCCCAGAGGGCAGAGTTCCTGTTTTCCAACCAACTCTGGTGCATGGGCTATGAAGAACCCCTTCTGATTCCCTAAAGAGGACTTGGCTCATGATCATTTCTGAAGTTTATTCAAGGACAAAAGGTGGGGTGACTATTATAAAGAAGTCTAATTTTGGTTCCTTCCCAAAACCCCAAAGTTAGAGCCCATAAAGAGCTTGATGCTGTCTTACCCACCAGCTATCATTTGTAACCCAGATGCTACACATCACTTGCCAACTTCTTGCTGGGGGGTTGAGAGGAGCAAAGATGGGCTTAAAAATAAAATATTTTAAATAGAAAATAAGGAAAGTTTGATATTTTTTGTCCAAGCCATAATTTGATGCAATGTGGAACATTAATATGAGCCATCCACGTGAGTCATGTGTTCCTAACAATATGACAAACTGTGCCTGTTCTGGCATATTGATGGGAAAGGATAACATGAATTCCCTTACAACTAAGATGATCTTTCTGTTTTGCTGTTTTGAGGAATCTGTACATATAGTACATGTATAACCCATCACTTGGTTAACTAAGCACAGACTAATGTAGTCATCCTCACAACACTTTTCTTGTGTTTTAAAATGTTATCTTCACTTTATGGAAGACAATCAAGAGACATAAGGATTTTAAGGACTCGTCCACAGCCTACAGCATTAGTGGGAACTTTTCTTTGATTTCAGTGGTCATGGATCATGTCCTTAGTGACTTGCTCAGGGGAACTGTAATGATGACTCAGTCAAAATGCTTATCCGGTCTTTGATAATTTTTTTAAATTTTTTTTTCCCCAGTAGCAAACTATTTCCCAGTAATTTTTTCTGTATTGTGTATATAAAGCTATGTTTTAAGCTCCTTGTGTTTCCTGTTAACAGGAGTAAAGAGCGGAATGATAGCTCAGGTTGTCATCTTGTAATCTTTAGCAGTTGTAATATAGGCTCTAAGAAAAACACTTAAATATTTAAAAACCAACTAATTCTATTATGGTTGTACTTAAAGCTGTGGATGTCTGGGGGTGATAGCTCATGGTTAAGTTAAAAATCAGTTCTGTCTTTTTCTGTATATTTTGAGTTTAGATAGAGTAAACATCATAAAACTAAATACTTGTTCAAGGCATTTATATGAACATTATGCCAGAAGATGGATTTTTTTCCTGCCCCCACACCCCTCCCAGAAATCCAAATTACAGAATATGAAGCTTCCCATACAACTTAGATTCAAATCCATAAAACAAATCCAAAATGGGGTTCCTTGATGTGGGCTGGACCAGACCTAATCTTTCCCTACATTACAGAGCTTTAATGTGTTTAGATCGTCACCTGCAATGCAAGTGTTATGTGACGTATAGGAGAGCTGCCTACAAATAACAGATAGTAAATGTCCCAGGCTTAGAGAAAGTATTTCACCAGATACAGAGGAGTTTTAACTAAAATTAATGGGATAAAACTGAGAAAAAAGCTTATTTAGGGGGTATGTGAGTTCATAGTGGTGAAAGCTATTTGCCTGTTGTCCCAAGGGAACACTGAAACTTTCTACTTAAAAGAAATCAGAAAAAATACTCGAGGGTATACTGAAAGGAGCTGTTTCGGTGGTGATTTGATTGCTAAGTTTATTACAAAGCTTCTTCCTTCTCTGAGTCCTGTGGTTAATTTTCTGTTCTGGAATGTAGCCTAGAATTGAAGCTGGGATTGGAACAATCATAAAGGCATCAATGAACTTGAAAAAGTTACCTGTTCCAGCACACCATATCTGTAACTTTTGTGTAGGTAACTTAAAATTTCCTGTGGAACCTGTTGCAAAATAGCTTCAGTTGTTTATTCGTATTTACTTGTAAAAATGAGGAAATACCTCTGATACATGCTACAAAATAAGATCAATGTGTGTTTAACATTATAGGCTGGACCAAAGAAGAAGAATTGTTACTTTGGCTTTATAGAAAATGTGGTAGGACACCTTTCCAACACTGACCTTTCAGCATCTAGGCTGCACATTTCAAAACAGTGATGCAACTGGTCAAGAGTGGCCCAAAATGAAGTAACAGTGACTAAGCAGCGCTGTGAGTGTTCAACAGTTTTCTTTCTTCACACCGCAGAGGCCTGGTATAAAAAAGTGGTATTAACGTGATCCTGACTGTAGCTAATGGTCACTGTCTCTACCAGGTACGAAAGCAAAAGGTGTCACGTTTGTAAAGTTTCATTGTGAAGACTTGGAAAAGAGGAAATGCTTTCAGGGAAAATCCAGTTCCAGTGGGTGCAGGAGCTCCCAAGGCAGCGTATCCCCGTCAGATGTTTGGTTCAGGAGGCAGTGGGCAAGGCCGAGAGTACCCTTCTGATCATCTAACATTCCTGAAATGGTTGAGTATGCTGAGCCTGCGCTGGTCTAACTGCAAATGGGTTTCTACAATGGTAACTTGTAGAATGGATTCACAAAAAAAAGTATTAAAACACACCCTGCTCTGACCCATTTATTTATTTTTTTTTTATTTTATGGTAAGAATTTAAAGACCTATTTTTCCCTTAGCAAATCATCTTTATGTCCTTCTCAGAAATAGTAGGAGCTTAGCGATTTCTATAGCAGGCCTACAAAACAGGCACAGTGCTCTAATTTGGTGAGACTGCTCACCTCATAAGACACCGGAATAGATTTCAAGCATTGAGATTTTAAAGCATTGCATTAGGATGTTATGTTCTTCTCTCTTCTGCCACAATCACAGAGCTTTTCTGTCTCATGGACTGTGTGTGTGTGTGTGTGTGTGTGTAAAAAAGGGAAACCTCTGAAGCTGTGCTCATGTTTGCATTTGGCCAGATTTGCAGACTCATATGGGAATATACACTGACTACGCAGGAACTAGATGTCCTTGAGACTCTGTCTCTGGGGGCCCATGGTGAGACTCCTGTTCACATTGCAAATCAGGATCTACAGAGGAAAATGCTGGATTTTGTCTTAGCACTTCTAAAAGGAATAATATTTTAATGATATGTGCTATTGGCGTAATCCTTCCAAAATGGACAATGATTTATATATTTCATGTGAGGACAGGATTCCTTAGGGGATGACTCATTGTTTTAGTCTGGAACAATTCCAGTGGGAACCTTTTTCAAAACTGGTTGATACATACCTTACATGGTGTTAGTTTGGGATTTTTTTGGTCTTTCGTTTTGTCTGATAATGTGTGTGCTTGGCCTATAAAAACCAAACTGTCTCTTTCCCTTCCGAGTCAAATCCAGCTTGTATTTACTGAGACCTTATATGGAGAGGGAGTGTGTGTGTATATATAAATATGTGTACACATAAATATGTTTGTAGTTGTATATATACAGGGGAGAAAAAAGAACTGAGTGTATTGCAAAGACAAAGTTTACTTTTTTAATAAAGGGGTGAATTGTGCATAAACACATCTTTTTACTTATTAGTTTTAACCCAAAGACAACAAATGCCAGCATAACTCCTTCCATTTATAGAAGTAATTCTGTACTGTAAGTTGTGGACTGTACCAATACCATAGCCTATGAATACTGAATTAACAGCCCATGGAACCGGTACAGACTTGTATCACCTGACATGAAAGCAGACTGTCTTCACTCGTACACCTGATCTTGGTCAAAAAAAGAACTGAGTGTATTGCATGCTTCCACTGTTATGAATCAGAGAGCTCTGTAGCATGATAAAAATGACTGGGAAACATAGGGATTCCTATAAGGTGTTCCAGTAAAGGGCCCTTTGTGTCAAGTATGTAGGGTGATCTATCCCATTAGTTACTCTTCCTTAAGATCAGTAAAACATTTCCTTTTCTTCAGTCACTGGGGACCACCACTGATCTCCATGACTTTTAATTAATGACAATAGAATGATGGTACTGTGCCACCAGTGGTCTCTCTACTCTTGGCTCCTTCCCTCCTGATAGCATGGATGGAATAGCCATGGTCAGGATTTCTTAAAAGATCCCTGACTTCTCTGACTACTCACAACTTGATTCCACCTTGACCCTGTCTGTGGGTGCAGAGACTGGATAGACATTGTTGGTGAAGCCTGAGGAATAGAAAGCATTGAGCACCTCAGACTTATCTCTATTTGCTGTTGCTAAAAGTAATCCACCCCCTTCACCAGTTGTTCAGCTTTTCTTCTCTTTGCTACTGATGTGATTTTAGAAGCTATCATAGCTTCTAAGATGTCATGCCAGTTTTGACTCTAGCTGAGCTTGGCTTCCCTAAAATGAAGCTTATGTGCACCAGCAATATTTGTAAGTTCGTCTTCTTTAGCCTATCCTTGCTTCTACCTTCACTGTCTTTTCATACTGGAACTCTGCCAGAGTTTCCCAGTTTAGCCATGCTAGTGTGCCCACTTGGTTCCCTGAGCACAGAAGTGGTGTTTTTTTGAGCTGGGAGGAATTGTCCCTGAAGACAGCCTTAACCTATCAGGGTTGTTACCTACAGAATGCCACCTACAAGTTCCCTACACCAGACAGTATCTGTTCTCCTGATGCCCAGGGTCTATACTTTGCTACTTGCTTTCCTCATGTTCCTTGGGATCCTGAAATGTGCCATATACTAGAACATGCCCAATGTATTTCTTTTGCACGTGGGCCAAAATGGTTAAAGTTCAAATAAAACATTTTCAATATCAGTTGCAAATGTCAAGTTTCAGTATGGAGATTTTCCTGTGCTTCATGGAAAACAGGGACTGAGGAGAATACACTTCGGGAATCTATCTCAAAAGAAACATAGGAAACAGTGGTGTCAGTCCACTAGCCATAGCTATGAAAGTATTTCCAGTCCTGGGGGCCAGAAGACAACAGGTTACAAGATTTCAGGTTACATGATTCACATATAGAAAATTTCATCATCCCTGGGTCTGTACGAGAACCCCAGCCCTGATTTGGTCATGGCACCAAACCCCAAACCGCCGACTAAACCCAATTTAGATCTGGATCTAAACACCCACTTCCTTTTCCTTACTTCCAATCAAAACAGGTTTCAGTTTTGGTTGGTTTGAGTTCTTGGTGAAATCTCTTGTTTGGTGAGTGCTAACTTTTTGTATCCCATCACTATCTGTGATCTAAAGAAAAAAAAAAATAGACCCAGCCAAAAACCCCAAAACCAAACCCCAAAACAATCCCCCTTCCTCTACACAGGCCACATGTTTCTAGTAACCAAAACCACTGTCAACAAGTGAAAGTAAGGCAAAACAGCGGTGATTTCCTACCCATTGTTTTTGTAGATATTAATTATATTTGTGTTTGGTCCTAAAATGAGATGTAAATATTTCATATATCAGGTGAATGTGTTGGGTTTATAATTAAATTTTATTGGATGATAGAGTATATTTAAGTGGGCATAGAATCTACCCAAATATTTTATGTGGTTGTGTTAGCAGTCTGTTACAGATGTGTTTATTAGATTTGGCACACAGAAAATAAGTGATATCCCTCTCCAAGTATCGTGACTTAAAAAGCAAACCTTGGATTAACTAATGCACATCAAACTTAAGGCTCAGTCTTGGGGAGAGCCAGCTTCACCAAAATTGCAATGATTTAGTTCAAATTACTAGAAGAATGTAACAATCAATGCAGAATTAGATTTATCCATCTTGTTTAGATTTGTTTCTTCTTTGGTAGTATAGCCTTATAGAAATCTCTGATGCATTCTCAATACATTGATAAAATGAATCTAGAGTTTTTTGTTACTTTTTGAGCCTCAGAGTGAATTAGACTACTAAAAGTAGCTACAAAAAAATGTAACTCCAACTGAAATCGGTCTCTGATGTTCCAGCTGCCAAACACCTTTGTTTATAGACATTTCTACAGATTATGTCAGTTCCTAACTCGTATGTACTTAGAACGTTATATGAAAAAGGTGCTTCCTGTGTCAAAAGTCTGTCTAATGACATTCTTGCCCAATGCTTTGTCTCAAATGAGCACCTGTAATGAAGTTTCTCAGCAGTAAGTATCTAATTTCAGAGATCAACCTATGCCATACTGTTCATCTAGAAGAATTCAAATTGATGAGATTGTCACCTGAATGATACAGGAAGAAAAATAAAAAGGAGAAATTACCATCAGAGCCAAGATGACTGTTAAGCTTTTTCTTCCTTTTGTGTTCATACTAATGAATTTAATAATTGGAAGCTGAATAATACCATTTTCTTTTAGCTGAGTATGGCTTGTGTAAAGAGCGTTTGTAGGTTAAATATGTTATTTCAAAGGCTTTTTATTTCTTTATCGTGGCAATCACCCTGTAACAGTAAAATGGATGCTCTAGAGGTAATAATCCCTTAAGACTTATATTTTTTGAGAAATCAAAAGGTCAGAAAATGGGCTTGTATTTACTCAAACAAATTTAGAGTTATTACGTTGGTGAGAAACAAGAAGTGGAAGGTAAGATATAACATACCAGAGGAAAACAGTTGGAAATCCAAACTGTCAATGCAGGTGTGAAGGGATTAAGTAGATCTAAACCCTCTCTCTTCTGTGGTGTGAGGACAATGTTGATTGGTAGGGAAGACACACATGTGAGTGTCTTGGTGGTTCTTACTGGGTTGCAACTTAACCACCATCCTGTACTCTCTGACTGCACAATCTAACCTTCACACTATGTCTCTGTATGAAATTTAAATATGTCTTTATTTGGAACAGAAGAAGCAGCTGTTCTTTGGGGCTCCATTCTGATCTGCATTTTGAGTGAGCTGTCCTTTAGTTTGGTGGACTTTAGAGAGCACATAAAGGACTGCAACTATCTGCTGCTCAGACAGTGGCATTGAACACAGGAAGTCAGTGATTTGTTTTACATGACAAAATCATCAGAACTATAAAGCATTTTTTAAAAATTATGATTTTTACAGTCTCAGACAGTGTTTACATACACAATACTAGTCTGTATGCAGACAGAGGCTGGCATTGTGCCAAATGCCTACGAACTGAGAAGCCCATCCTCAGCTGGTACATATCACTGTAGCTCTGCTGACTTCAATGAACTGGCACCAGTTTACTTTAGCTGAGGAGCTGTTGCATTATGTGGAACGATTCCTTTTTTATCCTTTTTCTTTCTTTTATATTTTATGAAAAGCATGCAAACGTCGTTCTTATTACCTCAGAGGAGTCCTTATTTGGGAAAGTTACCTCTTTTGATTATGTTCTTTCTCATCTCTTTAGATTATTCCCATGTCTATCCAGTTTATACATTAATTCTAGTTTTCTAATAGCATGAGAGGGAGTGTCTTATAATTCCTGGCCAGGTCCTGATGGGCTCATAGAATTTTGTAACTTAAAATTTCAGTGCTGTAGAATAATAATTCCTTACCCTGTGATTAAAATATGGACTATATAATTGAAGTGGTATCCCTTTCACTTTTCACATAAGCATGTCCCACAAAAGAGCAATCAGATCAGTATTTTTGGTCATTTCCCAGGGGCTTGTGCAAGCAGTGGCTGAAGGAAGACTGCTGTTCAAAACCAGTAAAAAAAAAAAAAAGACATTTTTCTCCTAAATTTAAGTTCTCTCAAGGCTATATATATAATAAAGTGAAAGCTGCTTCTGGCTCGAATGCTGTTAGCTAAACTGGGTAGAGGTCTGAAATCAGCTTTGTCACACACTACTTTGGCCCAGAAAAGTCATTTATATTTATACTTTCCAGACCTGTCCTTTCACTTAGGAACTGGTCCAACCTGGGAAAATATTTCCTTTACATAAACATTCATTCACAGGTCAGCTCCATGTCCAGTGGGTCTCTTACAAGTGAGATCCTTTTCCTTCCTGAGTTGATGGAAGTCTTCTGATCTAGAAAGTTCTGTGCATGATTAAGAGACGTTTCATATTGTTCACTATTTTTTATCTTGAAAACTTGTTTGGACTCCTTGTGATGTTGGTGTCTTGTCCTTCAGAAGAGAGATACTTCGGATATCATCTCAGCTGTACATAAAAATTCTGCTTTATCTCCATCTATGTTATAATAATTTTGGACATTTTCCCATTCTAAATGAACCTGTAGTAAGCAAGGAGTGTTTGAAGATGGACTTCATGTCTAATGTTGCTTGAATGTCTGACTTTTTCTTCATAATCTTTTGTTACCCTTACCTAGTCTGTATTTTCTCATGCAGTCATCTTGAGTCATGTAGCCACAGTCTGGCCAGATGTTCAGATATCTGCTTCTATTTTGACATTTAATGAGTAGCCAGGTTCTGTAAAGTGCCTGCTGTGTGCCTGAAATGAGTTTCTGGGCAATATAAAATCTTGAAAATTAACCTCAGTTACATGCCCAAATTGGAGGTGAATTCTTTTAGAGTGGGTCTTCTCCAAAGTGTTGTCTTTTCCGTAAAACTAAAGACATGGAAAGAAATTCCTAGATATAAGGAGGTGTGGAAAAAGAGTGACTTTTGACAACACAATTCTTTAATTTCCTAACATCACAGGTCATGTGCTGTATTTTAACTTAGACAATAAGGCCATTGTGATGGGAAAACATGCACAGTTTATGTAAAGTTTAAAAGACTTAAAAGGTTAAAGGCTGGTTTGTTTTTGGCAAACTGTGATTTGCTTCTCACAGGTGAAATGGTCTGACAATTTTGAGAGCTCTTTGCTGGAGTGCCTACAGAAGAGATGAGAGGCAGTTGATTTACTGTGGCTCAGTTCTTCATGATGGCCAATCTCTCCTTATTGTTTCCTTGTGCTGTATCAAGCCCTGCTGTTTTCATTTATGTTGTAAACTTTGCAGGGAAGGGACTGCCTCCTTCCTGCATGTTTATACAGTGTCTTGTTCCATGCAGTCCAGATAGCATCCAAAAGCCTTCCTTTCCTTCATAACATTTTTATAGATAGAAAGAGGGTTTGCAGTGTTATAAAGAGGATGCAAGGATCAAAGTCCTAGGAATTTCAGTTGAACTGACTGTTTAACTGCCCTTCAGGGTCTCTTGTCTCTGCTCTTTCAGCTGTCAGACAGCTTGGGGTGGGAGTTTTTATGAAGTCACCCTCTGAAACCTGTGTCTTGAAGGGACTTTGGATCGGGACTTTGGTTCTCTGGCTACTTGGATTTATCAGTGTCTGAGAGGAACTGTGAGGATCACTCCACAACAAAAATTACTTGTGTCAGTACTGATAAAGTACTAGTAAAAGTTGCAGCTGTTCTCCCCACTCAGCTAAGTTCAACTGTTTTTCTTTAGAATATATTGCAAACAATAATGTATAACCAGCAAAAAAATCCTTGTTTGCTACATACCGATTTTGTTTGATTCTGGAATTCCAGAGTAGAATTTGGTATTCCTTAAAACTGAGATATAGAAATTTTATTTAGTCAGAGGTGTGGTGGAAGAACTTAACTGTAATAATACTGATGTTTATGCTAGAAACCACCACTTAGTAATTTAAATTGTGTATATATTAAGGAAACATAGGAAAGATTCTAAGCAGCTGATTTTAAAATTTAGTGCTGATATTTATATAATTGTGTAAACACTACAATTCTGTCATAAGTTTTCAAAAACAAGTGCTGAAATTTTGACACCATGAAGCAGTTATTTTAAAGACATTTAAAAATGTAATTGTGCAGATACAAGGTTTTCAGTGGCTGGCTGTAAAGCCTGGGTCTTAGTGGCTCATCCCTTTTGCCCCAGTGGGCATTGAGTGGGCATTCACAGTGCTTCTGAAAGTCAGTCTGCACTACTCTAGGTAGTCAGGTAAGCAAAATCTTTGGTAGCTTTCCAGGCTTGGCTTAGCATCTGGACATATCCATTGTACTATATACTTGTACACAACACCTTATAAAAATAAGAAAATGCAGTGTTTAATAAACCTATATATAAGTCTGTAGTAGTATAGACTTGCATTCTTTCTCCTGTCATGCAGAGTAGTTGTAAAATGGCTGATTTCTCAGGCTGTATTTCCCAAGTAACGCTGCTGTGTCCCACTTAAGGTAAGAGCAGATACCCTGAGCTGCAGAGGCTGGTGTCTCTGTGAGAGCGCGATGTGAAATTTCAGTCTAATCCCACAGTAGTTGTCTGTTTACACAGCCACACTGTCCTGGGACAGAGTCGCACGGATTGCAAGCATTCTTGCTACGAGGAATCTGGGTCTGACAGGAATAGCTGATTCCCAAAGCTCAGCTCTGTTCAGAAAATAGGCTCTATTTTCCAAGATTATGGCACAGAGCAAACACTCTTCCAGTTTACTACGGATTTACCATCAAAAGAAGCTGCTTTTTCGGCGTTTGAGTTACCAAACAGAGCGTGTTTTCCCAGGAATGAGGTTTTGCTTTAAAGATGACTGGCAGGATCTCACTGACTGCAAGCTGTTGAAGTTGGTTTTACTCAAAATAACCACAGAACAGGAATCCATGCAGTGTGTGGAGACGTCCTACCAGACCACAGGAGCTCACTTGCACGGGGAAGTAGGTTGGCTGCAAACATTTATGGATGCATCCTGGTTAATGATTCCTGCTGAGAGGGGTTTTCAGCATGTGGACTTCCAGTATTGGTTTGGTGTTAGGCTGCAACTCCACTGAGTGCTGTGGGCCAAACCTGTTTGTAAAAGTACCCTCAGAGCCATTTGTTAGCACAGTGCTAGAGGGGACGTGATACCACACAAGTAACTGGAGACTGTTGACTTGAAAAAAACCCCCAACAAACCTTTTATTGTAAAACATCCTCTTTCAAAGCAAAAAACTTCTGTTATTTATATAGTTGAGCACACTGTGTTTGGTGTATGAGAGGAGACTGCTGTATATCAACACACTCCACATTTGAAGTATTGCCCTTCAGCTATGTTTCTGCTAGGGAATTATTACTTTGTTAGAATCATAGTTCAATGAAAATATGGTTCCTCTTAGCAGATGCTCAACCCCTACATAGCAATTACCGTCTAATGTTTATTTTGCAGTGGTTACTGAGAGTTGTTGAGTCACTGACATCTTTGTTGAGAGTCCTGAGGTTTGGTTTTTTTTATAGTGCCATTTCATGAAGCCAAAATCTGATTCTCAGTGTCTATTGTTTTTCACAGACTTTTAGAAAGCTCTCCTAAAAAAGGCAGTATTAATTGATGAGGGGCCAGTTAGCATGGCCAGACCAGAAGGGTGTGTGGATTCTGAGTGTTGTCTTCATACACACAGGTCAAGAAGCTGACAGAACATATGCAAATAGTGAGCTTTAAACATATGGCAAGAGCATAAGTGTAGCATGATCCTTGTCATTCTTCTGGTCCTGTTCAAAAATTAGTAAGTAAATTGAGAACCTATGCTCCATTGTTTTAATGCCATGTTATGCCAAAATCCTTTTAAAAGGTGTCTTAGGATCCTTATTCACTTAGCTCTTGCTGGACATGTTGGCCACTGTGTGAAGGCAAGAATAAAATGTCTAGGGCTGAGTCAAGCAGTCTGGATCTAGGGACTATGTTCTGCCTTGGATAAGTCACATAGAGATCGCTTGAGAAAAGGATGTGAACTTCTGACTAGCATCCACGTTTTACAGTATTAGACTTTTGAAAATCCCTGTTTATTTGTCACTAAAGTTGGAAGGTACCTCTCTTTCTGCTGTTCAGTTTCCTAAGATGAGTAACTGTACACCTAATCATGGCCAACATTGCTTGACTCTTAGTGTTACCACCAATTTAAGGACTCATGACTTAGCTTGGCTTGCAGTTGCTGGGGCTCAGCTTCCTTACTTGTTCCCTGCATGGACCAGAGCTCCCCTCAAAGGCAGGAAAGAGATGGCTATTCAGATTCAAGGATCTGTTTGTTGCCCCGAGCATTCCTCTAATAGAAATAGTATGTAAACGATGTAACGGGTATGAGATAGTTACTCGTATAGTTCTTTCTGTTTCTTACCCTAGAGTCCCTGATGTGCATTCTTGTGTCAAGAACTACTGTTGCTGCAGCACCACAATACCACAGGTTGGTTTAAAAAAAAAAAAAAAGGAAAAAGAATCAATTAGATGCAATTATAATTAAAGTCTACTGACTGCAAGGTTTTTTTTCTGGCTGATTAGACAAGCTGAATGAGAAATTTCTTGATCATGAAATTTTGTATCATACCACCACTCATTAAATCCTTTGTTTGCACAAAACTCTCTATATTATGCTTTGTTTATTTTAAAAATCAAGTTCTATTTTTAAATATAATGACATGCCAGTAAAACCAAAAGGATTGCTGGCATATTCATTCACTCACAGCCTCTTTTTGTTACCATCTTTTCCCCTGGCAAATAAAATAGAAAATCATGCCTTCTAATAGGTTCGTTTGTAAACACAGCGGATGTGGGCAAATCAGGGGCAAGTGAGGCGGCTGCATGATCAGGATTCCTGACTTGTGAAAGCAGGTTTTTGGCAGTGGCGACCAAGTCTTTGGTTTGTTTTGCTTTGGTTAGTCTCTAATAAGGCCCCCAATTTCCTCCTTGTTCTGGCTGCTGCTGGATTGCTGATGAGTCTGTAAGGGCATCTCAGGGTCATTTGACTGAGCATTTGAGGGAGCTTGGACTGATCCTACAGCACAAAAGGACCGATTTCATTGCTTTTTACCTGGTTCCCTTGAACAGTTCCAGGCATGAAAATCTGTTAGACGTCATTTTCCAATAGCTCTTAGATATTTTTGGAGACTTTCAAATGAAATCCATGGCTAGATTCCCCACTGTGGTTTCATCCATTCTTCTGTATTCCGGTCAAAGTGTGGTGTCTTTCTCAAATGGACACTTGGCTGAGCTGGGAGCTGTGAGATTGATGCTTGAGTCACTTGGTGAAACTGTATCATAGCGCTCTTCCACAGTGATATGATTTAGGTTGTTTTGGTGTCAAGTATCAGAGGGCTTGGTGATGCTATTTTTAGAAATTGCTGGAGCCTTGATGTGAAGAAATCTAAGCACTCCAGAAAACTTACAGCAGGACCCTCTCAATGACTAGCAGTGCACTCCTGTGCTTTAATGTGCCTTAACAAAGACTACCCTGCAAAAGCCAATGCTCAATAAATCTGTCCTTGTGTGGTGTTGTTTGGGTTTGTTTTTTTCTTTTTAAAAAACAGAAAAAGGTCAGAGTTTCTTTGTTAAACTAAGTGATTGTGTGCTTTCCCAACTCCAGGTAGTGTGGGCATTTGCCTTGTGAAACAACCCCACATTTCTGAGGCTGGCACAATACGACTGCTGTATTCAGCAGCCCAGGCTTCTTGGAGCTGCAAAGGGCCATCCATTGAAAAGTAACAAGAGATCATGAGAAAGTTTGTGGGTGTTTACAGGAATTTGCGAATTTCCCATTCATTTTCTGAGACACTCACCAGGGTTGGCATTTCCTGACCAAAAAAAAAAAAAAAAGGAATGGAGGGGGGCGTGTGTGTGCACGCTGGGAGGGTAAAAAGCACTTGTCTACATCATATTGCTAATCATGTATTCAAAGTTGCAGGAGGTATAGTAACAAACTGAATAGGTCCATATGGATGAAGGGCCAGATAATCATAAGTCTGCACATGAGCCAGACTGAGAACTGTGAGATTTTGTGGCATGCAGACGGATTGTGTTGCTGTGGGCGACAGCTCCAAGTCAGACTTTTCAGAGATTAGGTGGTCTGTGGTGTTGGCTCCTTCTGCATATTACTAGTCTTGGATGTCGAGATTACATTCACAGTTCCCAAGTTCAAACCTCAGCGTACTATACACCCACAGATTCCCACAGTTTTGTCCTACAAAATGTCTCCTCTAGCAAAAATCTCCCAGTCCTTGTGTGCTTTCTGTTTTCACAGTTGCATTGAATGGCTTTGTCCTGAAGAGAAGATTGAATGTAGTATGTTTTCACCACCTATGACTGAGCCTCTCACATGCTCAACCTGAGGAAAACAAGTGTACTAGATCCCATCCTCTTTGGTCTTAGTTGCAGTGAGACACTGACTGCAACTGCATCTCTGAATTTCATGGGAAATGTTTCAGCCCTTTTTGCCTGCCTGTCCCAGTCATTCTTGTGAAAATGGGTGCTGAGGGTTTTGCTTACATTGCTGCTGGAGGAGTATCTTCACATGAATAGTGGAATTAGTCCAAGGAGAAAAGTTCAGTAACACATATTCCTTATTTGCTCCCTCTTTCCTGCTTGCTTTGTTTTGCTTCTGATTAAAAAGGGGCGTATATCTAGTGATCAATCACAAGCTACAAATAATAAGTACTATGTGATTTGGGAGCCATCAATTAATGACTATTGTTGCTCATCAAGGCTCCTTTGTCGTAGGTGAATTGCAGATGTAGGAGGAAACCCAGGTTACTTTAATGAGCTGGAAATTTTAAAGTAAAAACAAGGATGTTGTGGGGTGGAAGCAAAGTCACAGAACAATTAGTGACCGGTGCTCCAGAAGAACAGTCAGTAGACATCCAGGTCTTGTTGTGAAACTCTGCTGCCTCTGCATCTTTTTCATGTGACTTCTTTGCTCACACGTTTGGTCGAGTGGTTCCTGTTCTTAGTGAAATATTCTGCTTAGTTCAAGCTCATATACAGTCCCACTGGGGCTAAAGAGACTTCTCATGTGGCTACAGTTAAGAAGCATATGTAAGTATGTGCTTTGTTGGACTCATGTTTGTAATACATGTTACAACAGTAATTAGACTTGGTCAAAATCAGGAAAGAATACTTAGTTTATCTACAGCAAATAATTCAGCAAGCCTGTCACCAGTACACTTCTGGTCTGTATAGATATTGCACACAGTAATTCATCTCTATAGAAAAAGCCCATCAATAAAGGCCACCCATTCTTTCACACTGAAGACCACCAATCCTTCAGTTGTCACGACTTCTCTGAGCCCATTGTTCCTTACTTCCTTTCTCATATAATAATTCTGACTTCCATGACCTTTCTGTCTGCTCCTCCAACATAGATTTTAGAGCACCTACCACAGAAACAAAGCTGAATCCCAATGATTATTGGTCTTCATTCCTTCCACCCTAGATAGAGCTGTATTTTCCTTTCACTCCATTTCCGTTTAGACTTTCTTTTCCAATTCCTTTAAACTCTCTGTCTCGGCTGCCTGGTTTGCAAAGGCTTCTTATGCTGTTACTGTGTTTTTCTCACACCCCTCTGAAAGCCACAGGGTCAAAACAATGCTTCTAATCTCATTTGAAATCCCTTGTGTACATTGTGTAGTTATGGTTTTGTGCCAGTTTTCTTGACAGATTTTGCTTTTAAATTGGGGGTGCAGTTTCTTCTCATGGATTGAAGTTCTGGCTTCATAGAAATCAATAAAAAGCTTCCGTTACCTTCAGTCAGGCCAGGATTTTGTGCAGAGTCCTGAAGGAAGATTGCTATTATTTCTTATTCCCACACATATAGAGTTTTAGTGGACTCTCTAGATTTAAAAAAAAATCCAGAAAACCTATTAGATAAGGGTACAAGTCAGAGCAAAATTCCTTTTAGTATGTTTCAGAACGATGGGATTGATTTGGGGGTTTTTAATTAATTTTTTTATTTTAGATGGATTGAACCACAATTGATTTTTTTTTCTTAGCTTTAAATAGTACTTTTGTGGGTGTTGTGCCATTCTGCCACCCTTATTTATGGTGAGCGTGTTCCAAACCTCTCTGAATTTAGTGGAAATGCTCACATTGAACTCTGTGACCTCCTGTCAAAAACACATTAGTGTTTCCCTGTTCTACCTGAGTTGGCATAACACTGTGCACTGCAAGAGACAGTTTACTATCCCATTTGAAGAAATACCTGGTTTTATAAGGATTAAAAGGATTATTTATAAGGATTAAAATGTGCTGTCTGTGTTCCAGTATCTTCATGAGCCCTCAATGATAATTTTTAAACTCACATCAACAATTAACTACACATTTTTCTGCCACTTGTAAAATAGCAGATTACAAAATGCAAAATACATTCAAGGATTTTTTTTTTTTAATTAGTAGCATTTTGGGCTTCTGCCTCAATTCACTACATTTTAGGTTTTCCTTTTGTCTAATAATTCCACATGGAATACGTAGATTATAGTCAAGTTTATAGCTACATTTGAACCATGCAGAAGAAATTTGAGAGGTGATGCTTCAAGTGCAGGCAGGAATAGGAACCAGTAGTGGGAACCCACTTTGTATTTTTTCCAAAAAACAGAAGAAATTCTTATTTTGTGTGTGGTATCGTGTGACATCATGTATTGTGGATAAATCTGCACTGCCATTATGAGTGTGGACAAGAACAGGTGAGGAATTAAAGAAAAAAAAATAAAACCACATAACAGTTTGGCAGGACTGTGCTTTTGCAACAGGAAACGTATTCCCAACCAGGGCTGTGTATGAGACACCAGGCGCTCAGACTTGAATTTGTTGCACTAACTGTGCCCCAGGGGTTTGCTGATCAGTTAGGAGGATCAACAGAAGAAACAAAGCATTTTTATTATCCTTGAAGTCAGACCGGTGGGAATTTTTCAGGGAAGGTCCTACCCTAGATCTTTTTCATAAACTAACTTCCTCCAAGCTGTTTGATAACAAGAGAAATAAAAATGAAAGGGGAGGCGGGAAGAGAGAGAAAAAAAAACCCAAACCAAAACCATATTTGTTAATGATATAGTCAGATGTTTTGGAAATGTCAAAATGTGGCAGCTCTTGTACCATTTCTGTCAACCATTGGGTATATGTGGCCACAGACATGTTGTCTCAATGTCGGGAAGTTTTTAGAGCAGAGTGAAGTTTGTTACACATGAAAACTAAACTGCAGTTGGGACCTAAGCTGTATTTTGTTGATGACTTGCCATGTCATCAATATGATTATTGAATTCAAAGTTCTTAGACAAAGCATGGGGACCATTGAAGGATACATTGAGAAACAGGGATTTCAACTGGAGAAATCCTTTGAGGAGTTAATTACATTTGATGTTCTCGCTGGTAGTGCTGCATCTGCTGTCAGGTCAAAAGTTTTTTCTGTTTCTCTTACTGCCAAGGAATGCTGCAGCAACAGAGTTAAGGGATGACTGGTCTTACTGCTGCCCTCTGGGTCAAGCTCTGAATATTTTTATCAAGCAAAAATAAAGATCAGTGATCTCAAAATGTGGTATGGTAACAGTACTCCTAGAAACTAGGTCTCAAAGTTAGGCTGCTTTCTCTGACCTAAATCATTATTGAGGTAGGGGAGAAACACCCAAACCTTTGATTTTAGTGGGAAATAGATACCTAACTACCTTTAAAGTTTTGAATTAACATTACATATATTATGCACCAAAGTTAATAGCACTCTGAGTGGACTCTATTGAGCATAGGCTTGGATCTCGTTGTGTTAATGTTACAGCTGGAGATTAACAGAGCAGAAATGTGATTTCAAACCAGGGCTCTGAAGGTCACCTGATTTTCAGTGTTGTCTGAGCTCTCTTAATTCAATGAAGCTGAAGGTACTTGACTTTTTAAATTAGGCCCACTGTGTGACAGAATCGGCTTCAAAACCATTGAAGGAACCTGAAGGTGCACAAGTCCATGGGACTTGCTGAGATGCATCTGCAGGTACTGAGGGAACTGTCAGCTGGAACTATTAAACCTCTATTTGAGGAATCATGACAGTCTGGTGAAGTTCCCACTGACTGGAAAGGGGGACATATAGCCCCCATTTTTAAAAAGGGAAAACAGGAAGTCCTGGGGAAGTTTCAGGCCAGTCAGTCTCACCTGGGGGTGGAGTAGAGAAGGCTCCAGGGAGACCTTATTGCAGCCTTCCAGTACCTGAAGGGTCTACAAGAAAGTTGGATTGGGACTCTTTGCAAGGCCATGAAGTGATAGGACAAGGGATAGTGGTTTTTAATGGAAAGACGTTACATTTAGATTATATCTGATGAAACACATGTTGCACAGAGAAGCTGTGGCTGCCCCCTCCCTGGCAGTGTTCAAGGCCAGAACAAGATGGGACTTTAGGCAACCTGGTTTCATAGAGGGTGTTGCTGCCTGTGGCAGGGGGTTGGATCTAGATGGGCTTTAAGGTCCCTTCCAACTCAAACCAGTCTGTGATTTCTGACTATTTAAAAGCAGTATCTATGAAACTTTTCTTGCAAGTCTTGTTGACTTGCTTGGTGTTTCAGTGATTCTATTTCCCCCCACACCCCACCCCTGTATCAGAGTTGACAAACTTAACTTACGGGTATCTCTGTGTAATGTCTTGGCCTTTATTTTTAGAGGAGACCATCAGGATTTTAAAAAAACAAAAGTTAATCTAATAGTATTTCACTACTCTCTTCAATATATTTACACACTTCAAATAGAGAAAAATTAATTCTCACTAAATATGCAAGCCAAAGCCAGGAAACACCAGTTGATGAACTGGTGACAGGATGGACCCATAATTTTCTTTTCTTTATAATTGCCACTCATTGATTTCCATATTGTTAAGATCACAAGAAAGCTATGGAAAGCTTTATCACAAAATGCTGAGTTTACTGGCATTTTGTGCTATTTCTCGAAGAAAAAAATATTTTAAAAACGTGAAGAACTTAACAGAGTCTCTGCCCTTAAGTCTCTTTAGAAGAAACTATTTTTTATTATTAGATACCAGACCAAGCTGCTCTGCAATTTTTCCACTGCTATAAACTGTAAATAACTTCCAGTTTTTATTAACCCTTTTTTGCTCATGACAAGCAAAGCTGTTTTGTATCTGCTAGACATAATGACAGAAACAGATGAGCTGAGAAATTGAGGCTGAGTCCGAAGCAGAGATCTTTTGCGTTGGGACTGTGTTTATGAACTCTTTGCTAACATTCTCATTTCTGATTCCCCTTAGAGCGTGGAAATATTTTTCTCGGATGGAACCTTTTGGGAAATATATCTATAGTAATGCTAGATTTGATCTTGTGCCCGCTGAAGTAAATGACAACATTCTTGTTAGCCTCTGGGAAATGCCTATGTTCTGCAAAGATTGTCCTGAAAAGACATTAGTATCTATCTCATGATAGGTCCAAGATGGAAAGCTGTAGCTCTAAATTCAATTCCTAAATCTCTGATTGTCTAAAAGAATCGAGCAGCATGACCTCAGATACAACTGTGGCCTGTAGGTAGGAATTCCTGCTAGTAGGAATAAAAAGATCAATGTGTTGAGTTAAGGAGGCAAACAGCTCTTTTTGAGCTATTCATGAGAGGGAAATTCTTTAGCCCTGTGTGTTCCCTTCTGGAATGCCTATGCAATGCTGAGATTGTGTCCTAGTCTTGACTCCTAAATCTTTTCCCATAGTTTAATTATGGAGTGGGACTCTCAGTGAGAATTTTCAGATGCCTTTGTGGACAGTAAAGACAATAGCATCACTGGGAAGAAGTGTGCTTTAAAGTGTGTGATGATTTGGAATCTAAAGGTACCTAGTGCAAGAAATCTCATGTATCTCTGGAGATGACCTGAGCAGATCTATAGTTTAAATTCTCTACTCACACATGTGAATCCTATCATGGAGATAAAAGATGCAGACTGCTCTTTATAGGGCAGTTTTTATCTTTTTTTCTTCATATGCAACAGTATAATCCTTCATTCTCTGAAACTTGAAAATTTCTTTTCATATTCAATTGGGATTTTTATCAGAAAACATAGTATGAATGGATTCATTTAAAAGTGAGCTTGTCCCCATTGATATCACATCTTACAGCTGAAAGTTTTATACCTGCTCTCATTTTGCCACTAAAGAGGGGAAAAAGTGGTTACTATGATAATTTAAAAATTTTAGCACTGAAAAGATTCCCAACTACTATTGCAGGGTTTTTTTAGTGGGAATTATGGCTCAGAGTCACTGGCCTATAAAGTTCATTAGGTGCTTAAAATATATTTGCACTTCTTGGCCAGACAAAATTAACAGTTGGCAGGAGGTCACACAGGAATCTTTTGTCAGAGCTGAAAAATGGCTCCAGCCTCTCTGTGGTCACTGGAGGAAGATCTTGGCTTTTCACTTTCTCTTCTGGGTGTTGAATAAAGTTCTCCAATTCAGCATCTACTGGAGCCATCAGAATCTTCTCACTGGCTTGAATGAAAATTAGGTCATGTATCAAAAGGACTAGTACCTGTATTGTCACACAAGTTACCTAAACTATACAGACTTATCCTGGTCAGAAAAGTGGTTCTTAGAGTTTTTCTTATGATTTCTTATTCTTATTCAGGATGTATCATCGGTGGAATTTCTTCTGGTTTCTGATGCAACTAACTGTTTTAGTTTCATGTTTTTTCTTTTTGTAATTAAACCTTTTGCAAAATCTCTATCTCTACCATGAGGTGAGACTCAAGGTCTCTCCAGGCTGTGACATTTCTTCTTCTGCCAGATAGTTTCCTCCTATGATGTCCCCACCCTCAAAAATAATCATGACATCCAAAATAACTAGTCTCCATGAGAAGAAGTTGTGACCAAAAAGAATGATTGCTAAATCAGTATTTTTGCTGTTTGATGTTTTTCAGGACTACGCTCCATGTACTTCAGATCACTAGCCAGGACATTACTGTGGTTGCAGCCTGATAGATCCATAGCCTGATGGATGAATACCCTATCCCATCCTGTTTCCTTAATTTGGGATTCTGAAAGACATTTGCATATCAGAAAAGGTTAATGTAATGTTCTTTGTGTTTTCATCCACCAGCTTGGCTGTGCTGCTAATAAGAATAAATCTGCAAAGTTTTGGGACCCAGTTAGACTCATGGTTTTCTGAAGTGGAAGTTGTTAGATTCTGCTGGTCCTGATACACCAGAACAGATCTCATTACATGTTTGGGGCCCGTGTCACGGGAGAAAACAACAGATGGATGAAATGAACATGAAGATGAGGGAAGATAGAAAGAGCAGAAATGGGAAAGGTTTAGTCTGATCAGAGGAGGGAAGGCTTAGTCTGGCTGTCTAGTCCAGTTCCAGTGTGAGGTTTTGCACTTCTGTCCTCTAGGGAAGCAGACAAAAGAACAAACTTGTGAGGGGAAAGCATTTACATAACACAGAACTATACTTAAGCTATGATAATTTTGCCTCTGATAAACAAGGTAATCATGCATCCAAACTGTAGGATAAGTGTCTAGAAGAAAATATTTTCAAAATTGAGCTAGAAGACTAATATTTAGTGCTGCAGGGCTAGACTGTGTGCTGTGGTTTCTTCCCAATACATTTGCAAATCTTACTCAAATGATTAATTCGTCCTATTCATTTAAAATTTAAAAGGTAGAAGGTTTTATTGCATTACTTAACTATGCATAGATAGATGGGTGATAAGGGAGGAGAAACAAGCAAGGGATGGGGATGGGCTCCTATGTGTTATATTTTCTTTTAAAGTCATATGTTAAAAATAAAACCTTTGCATTCAACTATAGAAACAGTGTCAGAATCCATAGGGGGCCGTTGTGTTTGAACAAGACTGCTCAATTTGTTTTTGATTAAGCATAATGATTTATGTCAAGACATGCAAGTATGGGTAATATCATTTAATTCCTGTGAGAGGGTGTGTGTGTTTTGGTTTGATTTTGTTCTTTCTCTCTGTGTCTTACTTTAAATTATCTCAGTCACCCACTGTTATTTTTTTTTGGACAAGCAAAAAAGAATGTATTTGGGATACATCTTAAAAAGCAGTATTTATCTCGACCAAAAGAACAGCAAAAAAGAGAAATCTTGAAAGATTTCTGTAATGGAAATGAAACAATCAACAAAGAAATATGAGGAAGAAATTACACCCATTAAATACATCTAGACTGATGAATGATATGATGGCTGCCTATTCAAGTTGGAAATTTTACACATGATTGAAGCTTTATTTAGTCTAATGAAATGTGCTTCCTGAATGCTGCATCTGAGTGACGGCATGACCTAGAGCACAAAAGAAAGTATTATGTGATTAGACTGAGATCATTCCCATTTAAAGTCATTGTGATATAATTTTAAGTTTTTAATTAGCAGCATATACTTTTGTGTCTATTGCCTCTTTTATTGCGAATACCTATTCAGGTCTTGTCCTTCCACAGGCTTGTTTGAAACTCAGCACAGATTAACAGCAAAGAGGTTTGAAGTTCATTGATCTTTTCTGTTTTGGGTTTGTTTTTTTTTTTAATCCACCCCCAGAGTGGTGACTGGTTGAGGGGAGGAAGCTGATCTTTCAGAATAGGTTCATCTAGTGTTCAATTCATGATCATGATAAATTCTTTAAAGATTTTTAGCTCAGAATCCAGTGCAAATAACTTGTTTAGCCTGTATAAATACTGATAGTTGCTTCCATTAAGTTCATGAAGTTAGGGCTATTGGTGAAGTCCTCTGATTCTTTGTGTACTCCCTTCACCTCCTTAGCTACAGCAGCTGGGAATTCATGAGAGCTACAACATTATACTACTTTACATCAGTTAGATTTCTTACCACACATTTCTTACCTCACTTCACCTTTATGAGCTAGGTCTTTACTTTGAAGCTATTTTGTGTACCAAGCTGGAAGGCAACTAGCCACACTAAAAGCAGAAGTGTTTTGATTAAAACCTATTAAATCCCATTTGACTTGTGCAAAATTTAACATGGTTCATAATAGAACTTTATGAACTATTGAGTTTTCTGGCACCATAAACTGATTTTGTTAATGGGTTTCAGCAGTTGTTACTTAAAGTGATGTTAAAAAGTAATGAAGGGGGAAGTAAATGCAAGGAGCGAGCTTGCTTCTCAAGCCCACAGTTGTTTCCTAGCTAGAGAGTGTTAGTAGGGGTAAGCAAGCAGTTTCAATGTGCCTCCCTTTGTGTAAAGAGCTCACTGCAGACCCCATATTTTTAGATGAATATGAACTTGCTGACCACAATCCTGAGTTTTAGCTTGTTAGTTAGGTCATCCAGGACCAGACAGATGATCCAGACACTTAATCTATCTTCTGTATGTGTTCAGTCAGACTAAAGCTTTATCAATCGTTTGAAACTGCATTTCAAGAGCATATTGTATAGTTTCCTATCTCCATAAATCACTGAATTTGGAGTCAATAGCAATTTAATCGCCTCCTTCACATGGCAACTGAAGCTTTCCATGTATCTGTAAGTACCTTATTTTGTGCCCATATGGAAGATTCATATTTCATGGTACCTTAGCATTGTGATTTTTTTAATTGTAGCTGCTAGTTACAATTTCAGAAGGCAAAAGGAGAAAGGAACAGCCTCAGAGTTTTGGAAAACATCTCATTTGAAATTTAGGATAACTTTCTCAGGTCACTTCAAATCACTGTATGGATTTTTTCTTGATCAGCTCTTTGTTTCCTGTTGCAGTGATAAGTATAAAGCTAACTGGAAGATAGTAAAAATGGACGTGTGAATTGCAGAATAAAATCCAATGCTGAGAGTAACTTGTGGCGAACTAAGGTTCACTTAGTCCTGTAACATGTTTCTGCTAAGAACCAAATATTGCAATAGAAAGTCTCAAGGTTCGTAATAGCAAAACATGGGATAGTCTGTTCCTTGTTTGATCACCTCAGAGATTTCCTGAACTCCAAATTACTGTCTGGCTTAAGCTTCAAGACGTGGTTTAATAACCATTCCAAACTGATGTTAGCATTCCAGATTATGACAAACTTGGGTATTACCAACACCAACAAAGATCTATGACTCGTTTGGACCCTTGCTAAAATGGTTTGCTTGTGCTGACAGCTTTCCAACCTTTGGCTTCCAGCAATAAATTAAGCATTGTGGCTTAATTTTTAGAAGCCTCTGTATTTATATCTTCAAAATTCTGCATTCATGATTTTTAAGTAAGTGTACTTATGATTGACTTTGGTCTCAGAAATGGCTGCATAGAGTGGATTCCTTATAAAACATGAGGAAGAGGTTGTATGTGAGAAGTTGGTGGAGCACATTTGAAGGCATGCAGCAATTGCTTAAGTTGCAGCTTATCAGTAACAAGTTCTTTCATTAGTTTCTCTTCAAATTATGTTTTGTGGCTTATTAAGCATTATTTTTGAATAATTGATAAAATCTGGGTACAATCTTTATAGTAAAAGGTTGGCCTACATTAGGATTGGCCTTTGTGCATTATAAACCTGTCAACAAATGCTATTTTTAGTTGTGGTGTAGTGGCTAGCACTAAAGAACATTGAGAAGGAGGGGCATGATAATGTCCGTGGGACAAATTACACATGGCAAATTAATTATATGTAATGCTTGGCACAACCAACGTGAATTTTGGGCATGACCATAATACATGTTTTTACTGCCAATAATTATCATCTGCTTAAGTCACGTCTTGGATGTAGAGTGGACCGTGTGATGTTATGGTAAATGCACAGAATATGAATAGATGGACACCTATGGTTTTATGCTATATATGTGGAGATTAAGTACTTGACTGTGGATATACTTCAGGTGTGCTCAGAGAGATTTGGTTTCCCATGCAGTGAATGAGTGGGATGATTTCCATGGGGTTTAGTAGATGTTTGGATTGAGTCCCGGTGCCTGATCTCATACTTTGTGTAGAGGAGACTTCTGAGAACATGCAGGTCTGAGCATCCAAGGGGATAGCAAAACAGGAGTGATTGTAAAGGGCCATGGCAAGGCACTTTATTTACAAGTTAAATAACTTCCCTAGTATTTTCTGGTGAACTTTAGGCATTTGGTGGTTTGTTTCCCTTACTTAACATCACACTGAGGAAGAGGAAGTGCCGCATCCTTTGATAGAAAACAGATCAGCTGGTTATGAATGTTGATAAGTTGTATAAAGCTGCAGATGAGACTGCACTAAGATGTAAGTTTTGGATTCACAGTCTGTGGGAAAGCTAGTTATTTGGTCTTTTAGGTTTCCTCTGCTGAAATGCAACTCATGATCACTGTAATTTTGAATGATGCTTAAATTGTTTCTCGGACTACACAAACCACAGACTGACCCAAGCTTCACCAAAGAATGAAGAGTCACTGTGCTTCTTCACAGTATGTTTCTGAGATTTGTCAGTTCTGCTCACACTCCTCAGGCCTGGGCAGATAAATGGAAAGTGGTTTCCAGGGATATTCCATTGATAATTATGAAGAAACTCACAGCCATACCACACAAACACACAAACCCCCTTCTAATGTTATTTGTACTGACAAATGGATGATATTCATGGTGTTCTAGTTTAAAAATACAACAATGGGTTTTTTTTTCTTGTAAAACTTGTTTCAGGAGATCCTGCATTTTCAAAGGGAAAATGCTGCATTTTAAGAATTTATAGGGTTGCGTTATCCTTTCCCAAGGTATGAATTTTGGGACTAATTTGTATTACACTTATGTAAAGTGAAGTTCATTCTGTAAAGATATTTCTTTCCTGAGAATTTTTAGGACAGTTATGTAAATGTTCTTATGCAAAAAGAAGCAACAATTACGGCTTAAGGCTGCATACATTGCAAATAGGGAATTCCTCATACATTTAAATACTTACTTTAGAAACAGATCTGGATCAGGTTTAAAAACCTACAGTAGAGTGACACCAATTACATCACCAGTGTCTGGGCTTTTGAAATTCAAAGAACTCATTAAAAGCAAAACTTGCAATGGGGGGAAGAATAGTGTTATATCACAGAGCAAGTGAGCACAGGAATGACTGGCAAGAGCATGCTACACTACAGATGAACTGGATGGTGGACAGATTTGCAGTGTTGTAAGGCACATGGGAAAATCCCTTCTGTTTGTTTTTTAGTTACGTTTTGGGGCATTTTTAACCCCCATATTAATTTACAGCAACCACAAGCCATGTGTTTCAGTTCCTGTCTGTGAAAAAAGGCTAGCTAGGCCATGTTGTGACTTAGTGAAACCAGTGATCTAAAAGCAGCTAGAAAACCCCAAGGAATTCTGAAGTGCTCATAAGAGCCAAGGAACGTTGTTTGTAAACCATAGGGACAAGTCCATTCTGGTCATATCAATGTGCTCCCTATTACATAATAACAGCTGTCATGAAGGACATCAGCGGTTGAATTTCAGGTGGACAAACTACTTTCAGTGAAAGCTAATGCTTAAATTCATTGGATTCATAGTCCACCTAAAAGTTGATGTTCAATGTTAGCACTGCAGTGACCTGTGTGAGGCATCCCAACAACCATCCTTGTCAAATTACATAGTAGCTGTGCTTCCTATAGGTAACGTTGAAGCTTGCTCTTTCTGCCAGAGCAGCTGTGGGCCTTTTGAGTTCAGCTGAATTGTGTTTCACAGCATTTTTCTGGTAGTCTTTGCTCGTTGTCTTACACATTTCCTTTTCTTGGAATAGAACAAATTTTTTGGGATGGCTTTTGAAAGAGTTGTCAGTCTAAGCAGATGATATAAATTCTCGAGAAAACATTGGTTCCAATTACCTTGTGCCCAGGCCGCAAACAGCAGGTAATATAACCATCCTGCCCCATGAGCAACCCAGGAACTGTCAGACTCCTGCTTCTGCTCCTCCTTTCCCTCTGTGCTTTGAGGGAGTGTGAGGAGAAACATGGTCTGTCCCACATGGGATACAGATCATTTCCTCTCTTACATTAAGGATGTAGGACAGACTTGAAGTTTCCTCTAGTCTTCCCTCTTCTCCAGCCACTCCCATAAGATCAAGCCTCTCTTTTGCCTTCCCTCAGCTAGGACCTTTGATGCAGTATCCTAGATAGGCACGGGACTGTTCTTATTGTTTCTTTCACAGACTTTCTGGTCTGCCAATGCAATGGTCCAGCACCAAGCAGAGTGTCAGAGAAACCTTAGAAAGCACTCTTCAAAGAGAAATAATAGATCTGCCCAAAACAGACCAGGCCATTTTTGTTTGGGTGGTTTTGTTGGGCTTTTTTGTGGGGTATTTTTATGTAGCTATTGAATTTTCACAGACATAAAGGTGAATATTTGGTGGTGAAGAAACTATGAGTGGACTGACTCAACCACTCTCCCTGTGGCTTTAGAGGGCTAAGCACTTTGAAAGATTGAGCATGGTATGTGAAAGAACAGTCAGGGAAATGGGAATATATCTGGGAGTTAGTGTAATCTTACCTGCTGCTAGTGGTGAGATAACAGTGTGTTTACATCCCACTGGTAAGATTGATAAGGGTGGTTGTTCACAGTTATAAATTTCTATTGTGGCTTAAAACATTGTGTTCTTCCCTTAAGATTTTATGTTCAACTTTTGCATTTTCTCTTTTTTGTTGTTTTTTGTTTGTTTCTTTTGATTTTGGTGTGTATTCCTATTATGCTACCAGCTGAGAATTTAAAAGAAATGTTTGCCTTTTGGATTTCTCTATCCAAACTTAATCCTTCCCACAGTCTTAAATGAGATCAAGGTCAGATTTTTTACATTGGAGAGAGCTCATTTCTTTCCTGGGGTTCCTCAGCCACACAGGTCTTATTTAGTGTGGTAAGTGGGAAAGGTTGGAGTGATTAAGCAACGTGAGTGTAAGGGAGAACTCATAATCTGCACCTTGAATTTAAAAGAGCTAAAACGTTTAGAACAAGGGGTAACTAACATGTTGTGAGTACAGACCCATTCAACTAAGAGCCTTGCTGTTTAATGTTGGCACTATTACACTGTTTCCAAAAGAAAACACTAAATCTCTGTGCTGAAATATATGTAAATTTTAAATTGCGTATAGAATATAATTGTATACATAGTGAGTATATCACACATATATTTTGTAGAGTTATTTTTGCTCATGTTCTGGAACTAAGTTTAATACACTTTCAAATTTGATACCTTTGATAACACAGATGAGAGAATTTTTATTTTTAACAAAAATATCAAGTTTTATTAATTTCTTGATTAGAAAACTTTTATTTTGGTTTTTGTTTTGTTAACAGCAGTGTAGATGCCAAAACAGAAGAAGACTATTAGGTGACTACTTTGGCTGGTATAAATAGGTATCCAGATATTTATATGCTCTACTTTTTTGTTGTTGCTGTAAAGAAACAGAATAATTTTCAAATTTTTTATTTAATGTCCTGCTGCTTTTTCTCACAGAGTATTACATCTGTATAGTAAACATGCTGCTAAGTTAGACCAGTCATTCAGGTGCTTTTTGTTAGTCGGGTTTTATCCATTTTTACCACTGTCTGTGAACCTGGAGAAGAAAATGTTCCTACACATGAGAAATTATCTTGATTTGGAAACTCTGTGGAGATTTTGCAGTTCAGAACGATCTAGGTGTGTGCCTCTGTTTAAAATCATGTAGCTTGTCATTGTGAGTGCCAGAGCTGCGGACCATATAAATCACAGATTGTAGAGCATACCATTAAATGTTCAGCCTACAGCTACTGGGGCTCATGGGAAAGTCCTCCTCTGGGGCAAAAATAGGAGGAACAGTCTTCTGACAAGAGCTGGCACCTTCATGACAGGCATATCCTTTCACACTGTGGTATAATGCAGTTCAGCATGCTTTGAAGGCCCAAATCGGTGGTGGTCCTGGCTTATCTTTCAGTAGATACTGATCTTTGTCGCAGAGACATAACAACCTGCTCAGTGGAGTTGGAGGGGATAAGAGAAACCTGTGGCTTCGTTTAGAATAAGTCTGACATGAACATTGGAATATTCTGTATTTTGAGGGTCTGGTCTTTTTGGTATGTCAAATTTTAAGATGTATATAAAACTCAGTTATATTAGATCTCCATTGCTCTGGATAAAACTGAGCACTTTTCGATGAGGTGTTCAAATGTCAGACAGAAAATTCTGTACTTGAGGACATTCTATTTAAATCTTTTGTAGCTGTTACTGAATGATATGACATGAATTGGTGTCCCTTCTAGTCTAATTTCTCAGGCATATACATCCTGGCCTTGTGACCCCCTTGATACAGCGTTTGAGGAGAGAAAATACCAAATTATTCTGTGATTGGAGGAAAGTGGGGCGAAGTGTTATCTCAGAGCTGTGATATTTGGCTTCCAGTGGACACAGAAACTTGACACAAATCAAATGTCAAATGAGCTGATAGTAGACAGGAAGGATTAGTGTTGACACAGCAGACCTGACCCCTGCCAGCAGCGGAGCTGTGTTTCAATACAGCCGTGTCTATCTGAAATCACCCCAGGCATACGGGCGGGAGAAACTCGAGGTGAAGATATAGGAAACATGGTGCGTTAGGACATTCTCATGCCTAATTGGGCTGACAGCTCAGTCTGGATGGAGGATAGTGTTTATTTACTCATTGTTGTGTGATGAGCAACTAGAAAGATATGCCTGCTTTAGCCCATGCTGATATTGGTCCTAACACTGTCTGGCTCCAGCTGCAGTAAGCCAGGACAATACAACACAAAAACTTCCTATTCACCATCACTCCTAAGTCTGTCCTGGCACAGATATGCAATGACCTCAGACCACAGTTGGGTCTAATAAGGAATTTATCTTCATGGAAATGTGACCTCTTGCTACCAGGAGGCTACAAAAATACAAGTAACAATGGGTAAATGAAGATAAAGTATTATGCTGGCCAACCATTGCATTTTCAAAACAGTTCAACCCTGCCATGAAAAAAATAGTTTGACGTAGGGGTGCTGTCTCTTAAAAAAGTTACAGTCATGGTTGAAAGAACATGCTATTATTATTGTTTTTAGAGGTGAAAATTACTGGATTGATTCACTCTTCTTTTGAGAGATGCAGACATTCAATATCAGTTTTCAGGTCCCACAATCCACTCTGGCTACAGGAACAGAGATTTCAGGAATTTTAGTTTTTCACTGAGGAATTAGGTTATTTTCTTCTCAACCTCCACCCTAGGAGTTCATACTCTGTATGTGCTTTTAATCTTGACTTCAATATATTTTACTGTGGCTAGCTTTTAGTTACAGTTTAATAACTTCAACTTTATTTTGCCTCCAGCCATATTATAATGAATAAAAAGCTTTTCCTGTGATTTAGTTGAATTTATACAGCTGCTCTTGAAACAGCTGCATAACTTTTCCTACTGACAAGGAAGGAAGGCAGTTTAGTCAGCATGGACTGATCAGCTGAATTCTACTTCCAAACTCAGTTTTGCCAAAAAAACATGTGAAAACTAATCCATATCCATGAGCATGCTTCCAGATATCTTGTGTGATATTGTTATTTCTTAAATTAAAGTTATCCTGACCCCCAAAAGTAATTTAGACTGAATAAGAACCATATTTTTATATGGTTCTGTATGGCCCCTAGTGCAATGAAATCTTGAATCTGATGGGAGACTCTGGCACAGCAACAATAGCTACTTCCCAGTTTCCTATCTTTTAAAGGAAATGGTGTCCATTTGGGAAGAAGCTTGCATCACCATTGGGTATCTCATGATTACATGCTGCTAGGTTCTTCCTGCAAAGACTGCTTAGACAAATAAGCCAGAACCAGCAACCATTCCATCAAGATCCATAGGGAGATGTGTCAAAAGTAAATTTTCAGTCTTTGCAGGGGATCTGATCAGAATGATGCGGTCAGCTCAGAGTAGGCATGGCATCACGCCTTTGACTTTGCTCATTTCGTGTCTTAAAAACTGGCATCTGAAAATGAGCTATAGCTGGGAGCCTACATGGGTTCCAGCCGAGCAGGCAGCTAGGATAACCAGTAATACATGCTGTGTGGGAACCTGCCTACAAATTGAAGGATGACAGATAGGGGGGAAGAGGCAAAAGGTCAGTAGTATGAAGCTTAGGGAGCACGTGGTTTGAATGCAACTGTGAAACCTAAGACACCTCATCAATTTGAGACTTCTTTAATAAGTGCCCAGCTTCATCTTAAACAGAGAATCCTCTCCAGAATTCGACACATGAAAGACATTAACTCATAATTCCTAATAGTCTACTGAGTACCTGTTAATAATTATGGCTGGCCTTTGTGGCCTCAGAAGCTTTGAATTACCTGGTGTTAAACCTTTAGGAGTAAACTGGAAACCAGTGTAGGATGCTAAATCTGAAAAAGTATATTTATTAATACTTCTGTGTAATAAGTAGGAATGAGGTATATGATTCTTACTTGATCAAGATTAACAAATATCAAATTGAGATTAAGAATAACTATTTACATGTACTTAAAATAATGAGATTAAAAGAAATCTTGTAAAGAAAAGAAAAAAGAGCAGCAATAAACTGTAGTCTGAGATCATACTATTAAATAAAAATATTTAGAAATAACTTTTTAAAAAATGAGAAATGATCAGTTTGCTCAGTTGTTATAGTACTTAGGAAAATGTTTTTAAAAACCCTACACACATAATTTTCATCTCAGTATTGACAAGGTAAATAAAGACAAAGACAGATTAGATCCTGGTGTGGAATGTATGCTCTAAATTTGAAAAAAAATACAACATATGCAGTAAAGGTGAAGCACACAACCAAAGCGTAGACACTCATGTATTGGACGTTTTATTTGTTACAGCACTGAAGAATGTGGGGTCAGTTCTCCATTCTAATATAAAGGAGGCTTAAATGTAATGTGTTTGTAATACATTTTCAGTTAAAAGCCCTCCTCCCAGCTTTGCACTGCCAGAATGAGGTAAAGAATCTGGAGTTTTTAGAACTAATAATACAAGCAGTAAAGCAGTACACATTTGTATCTAGCCTGATAAGGTATGGGAATGCACCCAGAGAAGGTTTGGCTTCTTCAGCACGGATGCTGATGGGTAGATGCACTTGGACTTTATTCAATGAATCATTCTGTCTCAAACCATGGCAAAAAACATCCATGAAAATTCAACAAGGAAAAAAAGGCAAAAAGAGCCTGACTTCAGTTGTACAGAACTGCTGTACACAATGACAGCTGGGCAACCCATCCACCTGCAAGCTGATAACAGCTGAACATTAAGAAATTGGGAAGGGAGAACTGAAGGAATCTTTGAGACCTGTGTTGAAATACTTATATACCCTTGACCTGCATTTTTGTGGCAGAAAAATATTTGAAAATCTAGAGAAAGCTGTGTAATTACATGGTGCATTTAACAGGAAGGCTCAATAAGATAATTGCTATCACATACTGTAGCTCTTAGTTGTCTGGAAGCCTCTATAGGTTGGAGAGACCCTTCACACCCCATCCTGTAGAACTGTGGCCTTTCCACAGCAGTGTGGTGGAATCATAAAGTTATTCTTTCAGATACAAAGATCTCATACTCATTCAGAACTCCTATACCCTTCATTACTGAAAGTACTTTGATAATACCTTGCATCCTTTAAACATTCTGTGTGATGTTTTTATGCATACTAAGTTAGAAAAAGTGAAAGTAATGTGGCAGGGAAAAAAAAGAAAATTCTAACATATTTAATGTGATAGAAAATATAGCCTTTCCTGTCACATTTGATTCTGACTGTGAATGTCCACACTGCATTTGTGATATTTTTAAAAGCCAAGATAGAATTGCACTGAAGAGAGCGCTTGTGAAGTTAATAGAAAATTCTGGGCCTTCAACTCTGACAAATCTAACTCTTGAGTGCTATGAAAAATTTCATTTTCAAGGAAGCCTTGACTTTTTATGGGAAATTTTTCCAGCTGAAAAATTTTACTGGCTCTACTCTTCATTCCCCATTATGGACCAGATTTGGAAATACCTGTGAAAAACAATATATTTGGTTTCATGGAAATCACTGGGAATGCATAGATGAAAGCATTGTAGTTGAGGACATCCAGCCGTGTTCTTACAAAAATGTTTTATATTTAAAGGGTCTGTTACCTACATGTGCCGAAGAGCGTTGCAAACATAGAAAATAAATCTCCAAGAGGGTGAGAGTTAGCCAAGAAAGTCAGCTGCATATGACTTTGAGTCGTATCCCAAACACTTGGAATACATCCGTATGGCCTGTCAAGATGTGACAGGTTTGGTCTTAGAACTACCGAGACACAACGGTGCAGGCATATAAAACCTTTGCAGTCACGGAAAAAGGAAATTTCAGTATCTTTGTGCACAAAATTGTTTGTGTTTGGAATTAGTGAGATGGGTTACAGATGTTTTCAGGAAAACAAGGCAATTCGCTTGGTCTTTTGCAGAGCATTCTCTTAAAAAGTCTTTACAGTGCTTTAAAATGTTGGAGAGGGAGGGTTGCAAGAAGGAAATATATGTGCTTGAGAATCACTGTAACCTTCAAAGCCATGTGATCAGTTTGTTCATTTGGAGTAACTTGTATGTAATCATTAAGGTGTCGTAGGGCCTGTGAGATGTTAGCATAGGAGGAAGACGGAGCAGGAAGCTGAGGCATTTTGATTCAGTGCCAGCTTTGGGACAGACTTCACATGTGACCACAGGCCTCTCATTTGGACCCATGTTTAGCTATGCAGTGGAACCACAGCATGTTATACCCACACACTGGCCTGTATCTCAATTCCAGACCATTTCTTTGTGTTTTTTCTTAACTGGGGAAAAGGATACTTCATTGTAGTCATGTAAGGTGTAACTCATTGCAAAATTTTAGAATTTTATTGAAATACTCAAGAAGAGAGCTTTCCAAGTGCCAGAGGAGGGCCACAAAGATGATAAAGGGGCTGGAGCACCTTTCCTACGAGGACAGGCTGAGAGAGTTGGGGCTGTTCAGCCTGGAGAAGAGGAAGCTCCGGGGAGACCTTATAGCGGTCTTCCAGTACCTCAAGGGGGCCCACAAGAAAGATGGGGAGAGGCTGTTCAGTAGGACCTATTATGACAGGACAAGGGGTAGTGTTTTCAAAATAGAGGGAGAGAGATTTAGATTGGATATTAGAAAAAAGTTCTTTACTGTAAGAGTGGTGGAGCACTGGAATAGGTTGCCCAGGGAGGTGGTGGATGCCCCATCCCTGGAGACGTTCAAGGCCAGGTTGGATGAGGCCCTGAGCAACCTGATCTAGTTGAGGGTGTCCCTGCTTCTTGCAGGGGGGTTGGACTGGATGACCTCTGGGAGTCGCTTCTAACCCTAATCATTCTATGATTCTATTAGTGATTAACAATTCTTATTGATCACAGGAATCTTTAATTAGAATCTTATATTTCTGAAATAGGTAATTCTGAAAGATGGTGCTGAACCACTCTTGAATGGAGGCTATCTGTCCTCATTGGAAGAGCTATAGGTATTCTTGCTTATTTCTACTCATATTTGTGCTAAAAAAAGAAATAACCCTTCCTCGCTGTTCCTACAGTTTTGTTAGGTTGATTGCAATCCCAACTTTTGAGTCTGGCTTAGTGTGGCATTTTCTTCATGCAGCTCTCATTCTGTGCTATATTAAAATATGTCTCGGTTGAGTGATGAAACCCCTTGCTAAGGGCATGACTACATCCTCATGTTGTTAAAGCAGGAAGTTTCCAGTGAGGCGGTGTTACCTTCACAGTTCAGTGCAAATACCCTGCATATGGCTTTCAGAAGAACATTGCCATTAACGTGAAGCTGTGGATCTGTGTCTTATCACAGCTATTTACTGCATTAGAAATATCACACTGATGTAATGATATACCACTTCTGTCTCTGTAGACATTATTTCAAGCTAGCTTGACCATTGCCATGTGATGTGGTGCACAAAGCAGACTGAGATACCTGGTCCTTTGCATGCACCAGAAGCACATTAGTTTTTACTTCTACATGAGTCCCTCTAGGAGCAAGTAAAGAAATTGTAGGACTGTTGTCTTTGCTAAAATTCCCTTTCTGGGTATTCTAGGTTTGTGTTCATCCCATCCAATTTCAGGCACATTACTTTGTGCTAGTTATGAACCTAGTAACACTGGTAGCCCGGTGAAGTGGTCTCCTGTAAGTAGACATATCCCATGGAACTGACTATTGTGTTCCTTGACTATAGAGACAGCCACCCTTCTAATTCAAAGGCACTAGGTAGTCGTAGATCCAGGCCTCTTATTTCAGAATATGATTGGCTTAGCTTAAGCTATTTCCCCAGTGGTGTAAACTAATCTGAAAAAGAGGGATAGAATAAATGTTTACATGTGTGCAACTCTACCAGTGTATCTCCAATGTAACTACTTGTACAGCCTACTTTTATGTCACTTCTTAAAGTACACAAGTCCTGTTGTAATTGCTTCCATCTTTAACTGTGTTTGTTTGGTTAAATCTGACACAAAAGTTACCAGCTCTGTGTCTGCTAAATCTTGAAATGTGGATCCAGTTGGGGCCTCTTCTTTAAATGTCAATTCTTCAGCTTTAGTGGAGTTCCTAGTTGAAGTCACCATTAGATTTCAGTTCTGTGGAAAAAGCACTTGTTATAAATCTCAAATAGTCAGTAATTGATCGCAGCCTGGAACTGTAAAACTCTATCTAAGTGCCTGAAATAGCATACGTTTGTGGTATGGTATGTGGTTTCAGTCCAGGTCAAGAAAAAGGGAGGCCTTGGAGAATATGAAAGTCTTAAGAATCTTTCCACTAATAGAATGGGTCAAGGGATAGCGTAGTCAAACCATCCTATCGTTACTGCTGTGTGGTGAAATAAACTGCCTTCAACCCTCAGTGTCTCAGCTGCTAGTCACAGAAGACAGTGCTTTTGTTTGGAAATTGGCTTGATTCTCTCTCTTTTTATCCCACCACCACTGGGTACCATGGTGGTGTACTTACTGGAGTCACCTGGGATTGACCAGCTGTGGTTTAGCAAGGCCAATCTGACTGTATTTCCTCAAAGGATTATTTCTAAGTGGCAAGAACTAAACAGCTGCTTTTCTCCCTTCTGCAGCCTCCATCCCCATGAGAGAGTCAAGGAGTTGCAGACCGCTCATGGATGCCTGCAGTATAAGCGGTGTGGTTAAAAACTGAGAAACTGGGGATAAAACCTTATTCATTTCAAGAATTTACCACTGTGACAACTTTTTTTTTCAAAATAGAATAAAACCAGCTGAAGATCTTTTTGTTGTGATGCTGAACTTGAGCACCATAGCTACCTTTCCTTCAGGGATATCTGAATCATTTGTTGGTCTTCTGACTTTACACACCATAGTTACTGTGACAAGTAACTTAGGTACCCACATTAGACATTTTAAAGTGGTGTCATGCAGGATATCTCTGACATAGTTTCCTAATGCTTGTGTGAGTATCCTAAAGGGTTGCTCATTCTTCCTATGGTGCCAGGCTGTGACCTTTGGCACAGCACTAATTGTACGCATAGCACCAACAGAGTAATTGTGTCCAGAATTACTGTGGGTCTGAGTCTTGCCTGAGAATTACAGGCTGTTTTTTTACAATGGTGGGTTAGGAAATGATTGCCTCTGGTGTGCATTGTATGTTACTAACTACTCCCAGACCATGGTTCTCAGAAACTTGGGGGTGGAGGAGAGAAGAAAGCAATCTTTTTCCAACCAAAACTCTCTAGCTGGAAAGAACAAATCAATGAGCAACTCTGCTTGTTTTGTTTGGTTATTTTTACCCTATATTCAAGAGCTGGGCAACTCAAGGCACATAGGAAGGAACTAAAACTTCACCCAGCAAAGAACAAAGCTACACTAAAAGAAATCAACGCTTCTATAGTTCACTACTCTGATACGTGCAGTTCTCAACCAGGAATCAAGGTAACCCCGTTGCACCCAGGAAGGTCTCAGTCTAGCTGTCCATCAAGATGCAGTGGACAAAAGCAGGTAAATGTTAGTGGAAATAAGGCAGTACAGTAACTCCAACAAAAGGGTATGTCCAGATATGAATATTCATGTGGTAATCTCGGTCATCACAGTTCAACCAACAAGAAAGCATCAGAATTTGTGGATGGAGGGACTACAAACTTTCATCTGTCGAGTGAGTGAGAAGCAATTATTTCTAAAAGCTGCTCTTGTCAACCACAAACATTTTAATATGCATATTAACAGACACGTATAGGTCTGTTTTCAAGTATCTTTTTACTTAGTATACATTTTCTAATAACAACAATTTTAGAAGATTAATCATGATCCTAATATTAAAATTTACTGACTTTGTATTGAATTAACCTTTGTATCCAGCTAGATTCTAAAAGGTGTTACAGAAGTAAAGCAGTAGCAGGATGCCACAAATCCATTTAAATCAAATAACCTAGATTTGCCTGAAGCAGAGTTGGGGTATCAGGGGAGAGACCTTCAGATAGAGCATCACAGATATTTATGGCAAGTTTTACGTAGCTTGTTTAAGGTTTTAACATAGGGAGAAAAAGTTTTAAATAACTATGGTTCTTAATACTTTTGAAAATTTAAGTAGGGTGAAGAAAAAGACATTTTGAAATATGGATTAACAACCAGCTAAACTGCTGTTCTAGTTAAACAACTCAATTCCTTGTTTCCTTACACTTTCATCACAGTACTATGGCTTACTTTTGGGGGTATATGCATTTAAGTAGTGTCTGGCCATAAAATTCTGCTTTGCTTAAGAGACATGCATGTATCTCTGCTGGTGCAGTCCTAGAGCTGCTTAGCACAGGTCAAACAGGGTATATGGCTAGATGAATTAATGGGGCCTATTTCCTAAGGGTGTTTTTATTTACTGTGGCTGTATTTAGAGCTATCATATCTGAAAGGGTTTCTAGTAAATTCCCTGTCCATTGCAGAAACACAACCCTTCATTAGCACAACAGATGATGGTTAGTCTGAAAGCTGCCAATAAAACTGAATTAATTCAAGTTTCAAAAAGTTGCTGTTGCTCTCCTGTTTGTTTATTTTTATTGTTTTTCACAGCTGCTCAGGGATTAAAAATGCACTCAGCTTGAAGAACTGACAAGCAATGAAGAACTTGGTGATGGTGGTGGCCCTGTTATCTACCTCAGTGCAGCAATCTGACAAGCAGATGAAGAAGAGGGTGGTCTAATCATAAGAGAGTTAAAGGGAAGCAGAGTGACATATATGACTGACTCCAGCCTTTAGCTTGTTAAGGAGGAGGAGGAGATATTGTTGTTATTGTTAATGCCAATTAGGACAAACCTCTTTCTTGGCAATAAACAGTGGAGGATGCTTACAGAGAAATCCAACTGCTGGAAGGCCACCAAGTATCTGGTGCAGCACCTGCATTCCAGATGTGTATCTCTACCACTCCATCTGCTGAGTGCTCCATATGCTAGCAGTGGCTTAGGAGAGGGTACAGAAAGTAGTGGTTTCCTTAAGTTTGCAGCATTAGACTACCTTAGCCTTTTTTGACCTGCAGGTAAAGCCTAAACCAGTCTTGAATTCTTCTAGATTCAGTTACTAAAAATAGTCTTTTGGCAAAGAGTCATATTTCTCTTAGGTAAATACGAAGCCAGTGGAGTTGCGCTGTAGAGAAAGCAGTGGAGTACGATCAATCAGCTCTTGACTGAGGACCAGCACGATTCTGTTGTAGCAATGTTCCATTCTCAGGAGCTGAGACCCACTAGGCAGAAAGTTGTCTGTTTTTCCTTTAAGCTTTACTCAGTTCAGATAAAGGGGCAGAAGGGAATGAAAGGCAGAAGGGAAATCCTCAGGATGGTAAATGAAAAAAAGCAGATTATGGAGAAAAAATTCAGAAGCATTTTACTTCAGAGGACTCAGGTCTCCTTTGCTGTGTCTATACCTCAAAAATAGCAGTGCAGAGAACAGTCCTTGTGCCCAAAGCCAAGTGACACTGAATGGTTAATGCTGACTCCTTATTAGCACAGGTTCATCTTTCTGCTTCATGACGCTTTGGAGTATCTCTGACCCCTGTGGGGTGCATGAGGGGTCCAAAAGAATTTTCACTTAAGTGTTTTTTTTTTTTTAATCCCAGTATCAAGTGCCTGAAAGTACAACTGTGTTCCAAGCATGTCGCTTTTATAACCTGAAACTGGTGGTACATGCACAAGGACATGTGGGTGGGTGTGTCTGAGGGTGTAAGAGCTCCTGGGAGGGTATTACAGAGCAGATTACTGGAAAATTTGTAGAAGTGACCAAACCATGTCTTGTAATGTTGCTTTGAGAGCAGTCCCCAAAGAACAATGTTGATACCCTGTGCCTGGACATGGTACTGGTGGGAGCTACTTGGAGGGCTCTGGATATGATCAAGGAGTGAACTGTCAGTTATGTACTTTGAATGGGCACGTTTCCAGTGTTTGAGCTAATTTCTAGGACCTCTTATTTATCTGAATAAATGTATGACCAAATACAATGTGTAAGGGGTTTTCCAGTCTCCAGCAGTATCCTTGACCCGGGATCCCGGCAGTGCTGCAGCATGCTCTATCCAGGGAGCCTTTTTCATCCGCACGTGGTGGGTCCTCAAATGAGAGCCTTCACCTTCCTTCCCAGTGGCTGAACAGCCTCCAGGCAAAGCAGACTTCACAACGGTCTTGGCATAACTGGCTTAGTTATCAAGCATAAGCACAGAATATACAAGCCTTTTCATGTGGGAGGCAGTGATAGTCTCATCTCTGCTTTCTTTTTATCTTCTATTTCCATGTAGTTGTTCTGGCTGCAGCATTGCTGTTTTTGTGAGATGCTGCGTGATCTCATCAAAGGAAATCCCCTAACAGTCGTTATTAATCTTGGATACCAAACACTCACTTTGTCCTCTTACTTTTCCGTTGACATATTGAGAGACCAGTCAGTGTCTGACTACTTATAAGGATGGTGCTTTTGATGGAACATGGATTGATTTAGTACAAACTGACAAGGAAACTATGGCTATCATAAGCTTTGGTGAAATCTGAAGGAAATTTGTCATGATTCATCCATGGTTGTTAATATGACAAGGCCCAGACCCATACAAAAGAACACCTGGCCTGTTATTGAGTGTATCTCTTGAAAGCAGCACTTGCCCACACGTTTGTTGCTCTAGCAACAAGGCTGAACATGGATCACTATTTTTTAAAACAACACACGAAATAACAGATTCTGCTATGGGAACTTTTCTGTCATAAAGGAAATTATATTTGCTCTACAAACATTGAGTTCTCCCACTTTTTAAGGACTGGCTGCCACTCTCTGAATCATTAAAAAACAGAGAGGCCCATTTCTTGACTCTTGAGAATCTAAAGATGTGCCAAAACATACACACATTTCATATTTTCCAGTAGCTACAAATCAGATCCTTTCTCTCAAAAAGGTCCCATTTTAGAACAGGCTCCTAGGTCACTTCACAAGCTGAGTGAACCAACTTTAGAAAGTAAAACAATTTGCCTTATAGGGTGAATTTTGGCCCTCCACTTAAAGTTTTTGCATGCTCTATCCTTTAAGGGTAGGTTTCAGAGGACAACTTGCTCTCCCCTTTGTGCAGCAGTGCTCCTTCAAAATGCATATGTGTGAGTGTGGATGGGGTGACACTTCAACTAGCTTTGATTTTAGTCACCTTGCCTCCCACTCCCCTAACTCTGAGGAACTTGTATATGTATGTATGTATATATGTGCATGCCTGTGTATGTAACACAAGGCTGTAAGAAGCTCAGCTGTCCTACAAAGCACCTGTATTACAAGATGTTTCATTATCTAGTCATATATTCCAATATTTCTGCTGCCTGGGTTCCTACTTCATAGACAAACCAGCTTTGTTAATTTTCTCTGTTTCTGTTCTGATTCCTGGTATTACATTTCTTCCCCTGGTAATGCTTGGTCAGTATAATAAGGCTGGACCACAAGGAGGATAAAAATGGAGAGAGATACTTTCAGTCCCAGAGGTTACTCATTTCTGTCTGGACCGAATAAATGACTGCATATAAATGTGTTTCTTCTTTCAAAAAACGGTTTGCTTTTTTCTGCTGACCCTGGGTGAGTCTGGAGTTACCTGAAACTGTTTGTAGCTGTTCAGAAATAGCAAGCTTTCCCACCCGAATTCCTCCCCTGTCAGCTGGAGGGGGCTTTCAGGTGGGTGTTTGTTTCATGGCATCTCAAAGCGATCCGTTCCTGTGCTGAAAGACAAGCCCAAGACAATGTTTTACAGAGCAGAAGATATTGTGAGGGACCAATTATCACGTAAGTGGTTCTCACGGCTTGGGCTGGTACTGTGTGCCAGGTTGCACATTAACTTCTTTCACTGCTTTTTTACCCAGTTTACTCAACATTCTCAAGTGGTGGCTTTGTCAATTGTTTCTCCTGCTGATATTTTGACAGATGATAGCCCCTTGATGCCAGCTTAACCCAGCTAATAAGAAATAGGCCAACGTGAAACTTTAGATCAAGTGATTGCTCTCATGGTATGGAGGAGCAGTAAGGTTGGTTCTGGTTTAGAATGTTTATTAATTTTCATCTGACAAATAGATCTCTCAGCTCTCTTTTTGCAATATTCTCTGTATTTAACACAGAGATTTATTATATTTTTTCTCTCTGCAACACCATGCTTCAGTATCCTCTAATGAATGTCAGGGTGCATTTAGGGAGTATCTCTGAATCCTGCGAGCACAAATGTATTTAAAGATTGATGGTGTTTTATTGATTCCAAAGGCAATTTTCAGTGTAGTTTTCCTATATAAATCTTACCAAAATGCTTAGCTTGTGTTATTAACACTAGGGGCTGGTATTGCTGCAAAGTGAAGAGATTTATGTGGAGGATAAAGCAGGGATCCTGTGAAAGCGTGTAGGGAGAGCACCGTGCAAAGTGGAGCTTGCCGATTCATAGAGCTGTTTGGCAGTTCACAGGCTTTCAGTAATAAGTATATTGCAGTGATTTATGAATTGCTTATTATTCTTCTGATTAGAGATGCTATAGTTAGGGATGTCAAAAATTGCTTGGGGGGTGGGGGGTGGGGGAAAAGCACAGGGGGGATTAATTTTAAATTTTCCTAGTAGTTGGAGCTGAATTTTAACTATCTTTTAAGTATTTTTCTTTTGCTTAATCCTGTTAGATGCTGAATGCTTCCCATGGTTTCAAACTTATGTTGGAGCTGAACTCAGGCAGGGCTTATTGTTATCAGATTTTTCTGTTCCATCCTTTAGCAGGGTTTTTTGACAAGATGTGACATAGAAGAGCTGAGAGAACGTTGCTTGGAATTGAAACAGTTCTTAATCACACATAAACATATGTCTTAATGTATGTAATGTAAATATGTACCGCATATTTTTTCCCTCTGGTGTTGTTACCTGTATAATATTTAAACAGCAAAGACTTTTGGAAAAGACAGTTTACCTTATTTATAGTATTGCCTTCGTGTTTTTATAAACCTTACTGGGAACTTTAATGTAGATCAAATACTCCTATTTTTTCCTCTCTTTGTAATTTCCTTTTCTGAGCTGAAGGAATTATTATCAGCATAGAAAAATCTCTATTTTCAATAAATTGAAAAGACTACCAATGCTACTGAGGAAGTTCAAAACTTCCATTGTTAGTATGTAGAAGCTAAATTATTTCTTCAGCAGACCTGAAAATGTCAGGTGAGGGGGAACAGACTTGTGATGGCAGGAGCTTTCTCTTCCTTTGCTTTTGTTTGTGCATTCATGCGTCTGTGTGTGTGTCTTTGGGTTGTCTTTACAAGCAACTTTTTGCAAAAGTAGTTGTCCTATTAGGTTGATCTGGTCATTTCCTTTTATAAATGTGTGACAGAAATACATGTATGGAAGATCCCAGTGTGTGTTCCCCGGTGCACACAGACACAGGCACCTGAAATGAGGGAGACTGGAAGTGAGAAGGCCTCGATGTGATCACAAGGTCTCGCAGTGGACCTTTGCGATCTGCACAGCATGGTGACTTCTCTCTGGCTGTGACTGTTGCTGTTAAATGCAGTTTCAATTCCTTAAGACATTATGTATGCTTGAATTCAGCACTCATGTTCTGCTGCCTGGAGTTGAACACCTCAGGGTGAGCAAAGGGATCCTGGTCACTGCACATCGCCTGTTAAACTCTTTAAGTCAGTTGAACGTGCGTCTGCCTGAAGCTCAGCGTGTGCTCGGAATGAAGGGCCTCTGTTCAGAAGCAGTAAGCTCACGGGCTCAGTGCCGGTCAGGTAAGAGTGTTGGAGCTTACACAGAGCTGGGGTCCAGGGACTGAGCTCCTCACTGAGTTCAGTGGGAGCTGACTCAGCTTTGTGTTGTTTAGGATCAGGCTTCAAATGTCTAGAGAGCAGCAAGATATGTCTGCAGGAAAGTCTATTTAAGGAACTGTGATTTAATTTTGAATTCTGACTGCAGTGGGAGGAATATTTTGTGCAGTCTGGTTGGCTGATCGACCTGAGAAGTCCTGCTCGGGGAGGGGTCATAATCACAACGAAAGAGAAAACCTCCAGCAAGATGGACTTCTTAAAATCTCTTTTCTCACATATTTAGCCTGAGCTAGCAATAACAGCTTCGATGCAGGGCATTTCCTGAGGATTAATGACTGTCTGGGGTCATCATCTCCTCCCAGTTAGTTATTAATCCCCAGGAAATACTCTGTGCCTTGATCATTATTGCTTAATTAGCATTGAGAATGTGGGGAGTTTAGGTTTCTTTTCATGCATCCTGTGCATTGCTAGGGTGGGGGTTTCTTTCATTAACTTGCCCTTTCCAGCCTAGATGGGAGCGTGAGCTTTGCTTATGGTTTTCAGGTTTGAGAATTTAGTCACAGGGTTAAACCTTTTCAAGCAATTTGAGTTCATGTGAAAGTACCACTAACAGCCCACATCTGTAGTGCATCAAGAAGTGTGTGTCCCCCAGCTCTGCTGAAAAACATTGGATGTCACAGGAGCAGTAGCAGGAGTCTGGGAGAAGAGGATGCTGAAAAAGGGCAGGGATAGTTGCTGGGTAGAAGATGGAGAGAAAGGGTGGAAAGGGGAGAAAAGGAAGGTCAGCGGAGCAGAGAAGTTAGGTGCTTCCAATCTCAACAGACAACTTTATCAGTCATTGAAGAAATTCTCACAGTTTCACAGGCTGCCCAGGGGGGTTGTGGAGTCTCCCTCTCTTGAGATATTCAAGACCAGTCTGCATGTCTACCTGTGTGACCTTCTCTGGGAACCTGCTTTGTCAGGGCGGTTGGACTCGATGATCTCTGGAGGTCCCTTCCAACCCCTGCTATTCTGTAATTCTCTGATGCCCACCTCATGAAATTCTGAAGCTTTGGGAAAGTTTTGAGTCCAAGCAGTCTTCAAAGAAATTCTGCCTAATTCCAAAGGCCCAATTGGAAATAAACATCAAGTTTTCTGTTTCAAACAAAGTCATAACACATTTTTTACCAAAACTTTTGCTTTTAAAATATTTTTAGAACTCTACTGGAGGAGGCAAGTGGAGTTAAGTGATGTTTTCCTAGCTAGGTCTACTTCAGATCTCATTAAACTGCTGCTGTTATAGGAGCCTCTGCTTGAGTCCCCTTTGAGGTCTTTGCTCCTGTGCTTAAGTGGAAGTTGTAGCAATCTGGGCTTTATATTTAGGACCAGTAGGTGCAAATCGGTTTTGTGCCTTGAAGTGAAAAAAGCCAACTTATCCTAAATAAATACCTGACCTCACAAATATTTGTGTGACTTATAAACAAACAAACATGTAGGTGTCCTCAAAGTGCTACTCCTTTTTCTAACCAAAATATCCCATTTAATACTTCAGTCCTGCAGACACATGATGGTTCTAGATAAATGACAAATTCTGCTCCAAGCTACAAATTTCCAACAGAATTGAGGTCTGCACCATGTTTGCAAACTCTACCCTTAATAGTGGATAAGCTTAGAAAAAAGTATAATTAAAAAAGTTTAGGGATTCCTTGGGATGCCACACTTCTCTTGGCTTTTGTTTGAGGAAAGGTGATACCTGCTTTGTTTGAGAAAAGGAATTTTATTTGTTTATTTGTTATCTTATTTGTTAATCTGAAGAGTATGTGATTCAGAACAAAAATGTATTTGCCTTTTTTTAAGACAACTATCAGAGTAGTTATGCTCTTTCAATTTTGTCTGGAAAAAAACACGCATACAGTATTATACATAAATCAATGCAAATATATATAGATATAATATGCAATATGCATATAAATATAAATAAAGCTCTTCAAAGGCATGGAACCCACTGTAACTGAAATAACTCCACCTAAACAGATAGCATTTTTAATTAATTCAATAGATATAAAAAGATATGACTGGTTTTGATCTTAACCTTCAGTAAGATTAAATCAAATTCTTGCTTCAACTCTTTCCTGAAATATGAGAAAAGGCTTTTGACACAGTCAATGGAAACTATATATTTTAGATTCTTCATAGAGTTCTCCATAATGTTCTCATCCACATCTTGGTCTTGTAACTGACCTCCAGCAGCCAATGTATGGCCAATGTCAGATGATAAAAGGCATGAAAAGGGAGAGGGAATAGAAAAAGAGTCATTATGCAGACAATATATTAATGTGCATTAATGCAAGACATTCCTTTGTATGTTCATGTTCATAGCAAAGTTCTTCACTGAGTATGTCTCAAGGGGTTTAGGGCTTCACCACACACAATTTCGTGTAGTTCTGTTCTTAGTAAGGAACAAATGAGACCTGCAGAAAATGAGGGGGCTATAGCCCTTATTAGATAAGATCAAAACAAAATGTATGGGATAAAATTCATCCGTGCTTTCTTGGGAGAAAAAACAATATCATAAATATTGGGGCTTTGTATTTTGCTGTGATAAGGCCAACCTAAGTGGGAATGTGAAACTAAAATGTTACTGGAACAATTTTTGAGGAAATGAATAGTGTCAAAGGAACTGACACACAAACTGAGCAGTCAGAAACCTGTGATGTCTGGTACTGACTTTGCACACACCTAAGCACAACTCCCTCACTGGCACCGTTGGCAAAGCCAGAGCTGGTGGAAGTCTGTGAGAGTCCCAAGACCGAGAGGTCACTTTTTTAATGCTTTGGAAAGGATGGAGTCCAGGAACACAGTGACTTGCCCAAGCCCTCTGGTAAGGATATAGAGTAAATAAAAATAACTCTAGGGGAAGGCAAATCTTTGAGGATTTAGTGTTACAGATAGTGTCATGGGTAGGAGCTGTCCTCTATGACTTCCTCATAGAAACTTACAGCAGACATGCTGGTGGCTGGGTCTAAATTTTCTTAGGTGAATTAGTACAGATTTAATCAGGGCAATTGCGCAGGAAATCAGATTGACCTTAGCTTTGTTTATCAATTTTGTAAAACAGATCCTGGTTAAGGCCTAATGTGAAAATACTGTGGGAACAAACTTTTTATGGTTTTATCTGTGTTGGATAGCTACTGTGTCTCCCAGTTGCAGTGAGATGAGATCTGATTAGGGTTTTGCAAGTCTGTGAGCTGAAACGTGGAATTACCTGGAATTTACTAAAATGTGTACAGATGGTAAATTCACTTTGACTAACATGTTTCCAATTTTAAAAAATACACAATGGTTAGGAAAGGTGTGCTGAAATTCAGTTCATTGAAGTCTGATTTGAAGAGGAACCTGAACTCTGTCCCTGTGCTATGCCCCTGGATTGAGATGATATTGCTACAGAATGGAAAGCATTGTGAAATTACATACCTACTGAGGTCAGTGGAAGACATGCATTCAACTGAAGGGAGGATAGAGTTTTATTTTCCACTTAACATAACAGATTATACAGCTTCTAATCCGCCCACCCCTGGACAAAAGTTCCATTCCGTTCCTTGAAATCAGTGAGCTTGTGTCTCTGCTTGACTTGAAGGGATCTGCTCAAAAAGCACGATAGAGACTATGTGGCTATTTGCTCTCCTTAATGAAAAGACAGTAATGCAGAGGTGATGGCTTGAATCTGGGGTTCTTCTCTCTTCTGATGGTGCCAAAGCCAGTCTGCATCTCATTGAGAGGTAGATTTCCCGTTACCCTGACCTTCTGCTTGCCCAGATCAGGAACGTACTGGAGAAAGGTCTCCAGCTGTGGTCTCTTCCCAACAGGCTATTGAGGCGTGGTGTGACAGTGCAAAGTAGTATTCCTGAGCTAGAAAAAACAGCAATGAAAAGCTCTGATTCTGCAGCAGTGCAGAAGTCTGTCTCATCTGGTAAAGAACGTAATGGAGATAGAAAACAGGACTATGCAGGTCCAAAGTCACCACGGCAGATCCATATCACCAAAAGGAAAAGGTGGAATCTGAAATAATTCATTTCAGCCTTCTGTTTCCTCAACATTCTTGTAAAATAGACATGAAGTGTCTTGATGCATGCATGGTCAACTTGCATCTAGACATTTTAGAGAAGCACACAATTCCTAGATCAGTGTTAAACATACTGGTCAAAATTAACAGTAGATAAGAATGGTGAAACCCTTGCTTGTCTTTGAAAATCTGCCCCTGCTTATTCAGTAGCAGTCAAAAAGCCAGATTTGGGGTTGGGTTTTATTTTCCACTTTCTTGTTGTTTTGGGAGGAAAGAAGTTATCTTTCTGATCGTACATGGTCTGAAAACCAGATGTTATCATCACTTGGTTATAGCCCTGCTGGTACAGCATGTTTTGTTTATTAAAGACATGGTTGAAATTAGATACTATGAGATACATGTCATCAAGCTTTGCGTATTAGCAAATAACAAACAGTTTGCTAAGTGTGACTCGAGCTTGTGGGTTGCAGCTTGGTGGCAGTTTAATACATCTTTCCAAACACAAATGGCAGTCTAGTATCTGTGACTTTAAGTTGGAAAGCACCTTTGAAACGCTATTTTAAAAGACATATTTCATTTGCCGCTTTCTTCTGTCAGGAAACATAGACTTTGTCTTGTAGCAGCCATAGTTTATGTAAACATAAACTCTGGCCCAAATTTCATAACCATCATTTCCTCAAAGCTAGCAGCACTAAACCAAAATATAGTTTTATTTGGCTAACCCCAAAGTAGGATGTGGTTGCCATCCTCTGAGGCCACATGATCAAGTTTCAAGCAGACGCCACCAGAGTTATATGCTGTTGTCTTCAGGAAAGTCCTGAATGCATTCTCCCAACAACATCGTGATGTTTAACAGACAAATGTCACCATAACAGGAGGTACGCTAAAACTAAAGCCTTATGTGATCCTTGTCCTGCTCCAGGACAGTCCAGGAGTGCCATAGGATTACTGGGCTCAGAAGGTAAAAGGTGTTAGAGTGATGATTACCTGGGGAAAAGGCTCTTTTTCAACATAGTCCCAGCTCTGCCGGCAGCACTGAGCTCCTCTGTGCAGTGCTGCCAATCTTGCAGCATAAGCCCAAGACAGCTGCTGTCTGGAGGACTTTCACCTGAGCCCCAGCAATAAGTTTCTTTTCCCAAAGAAGAATGAAACATAAAAATCAGTGGCATGTGCCTAAAAAGTGCCTTGCTGCTTCCCTTTTTTCTGCTCCCCTTTTTCTGCACGTGCGAAGCGTGCATGATGGGATACCTTTGCCTAACCACCTGCCAACTAATTCACAGAGGTGATGGGCAAGAGCTTTAGGACAGTGCCAATGCGGGTGCCAGATCCTTCTGGTATAAATGTGGTATAAATGGCTGTTGCTTTGTTGGTTGTGGTGGAAATAAGCTGATTTTGTCTGACTGAGGACATGGTTCCTTGGGCTTTTCTGGTCTCACTTTCTCCCCACCCGCTTTGCTTTTCCTTTTATGTTGCAAACACCTCAATGAGACGAAAGGATGAACAGATGATAGAGTCAGTGCCCCTAGTTAATGACCAGCACTATATTCACAACCTCATCTGTTTTTGTTCCTATTCGCTGCTTCAATGGTGCCGATGAGAAGGAATTAATTTTATTGAGGACAACTCAGTGAATTAAATGAAAAACTGCTCACTTGACTGGAAAGGCTTTGACAGACGGCACAGCAGCCGGTCAGATTTGAAAAACTTTACATCCCCTGGACTTGGGGAGGGAAGGAGGGGAGGGAAGGCCATTGCGGATAAGCCGCGAGGCGACTATTTCGAAGCCTCTGAAAAACAACAGAGCAAGCTGCAGTCTCTTGTTTTGATTCATAGGTCTCCCCTCCCTTTTGTTCCTTGATGCACTAAATCTGTTCCTTAGCCCCTCTCATTTCAATAAACACCCAATAAGAAACTAATCGTCGTATGGTGAATTAGAGAAGAAGAAAAGGTGCTCAGAAGAAATGTTATGGTCATGGAAGTCTCTTATGCATTGCAACCATCTGGTGTACCGCCATTACTGTGAATGGGATAATTGAGTCCCAAATAACTTCTTTTGGGTACAAATAATAGCCATCACCCTGATTTGTATTCTTCACAACAGCATTGCCCCATCATTTCACATCACATCTGCACATTTCATTGATTGGGCACCGTGCTACCAATAAGTTACTACACTTAATTAAGCCCACATAATTCTCTTCAAATGAGCAGAAAAGTTTGTGTATAGGCCAAAAATAAAAGGGGCTGCAAATGAGACTTTAGTGACTCTACTTTGTATGAGGTATTGAGATTGATGGTGATCCCATGCCACCAAAGTTTTCCTTCAACATAGGAAAACTGTGAAAGCATTAGGCAGCTCAACAGCTGTGTATAATCTGAGGAAGGCCTGATTTCAGACAAACGTTCTCCCGGAGGTGATTGAAACCCCATTGTGGCATAATCTCCCTTTTCAGAAAGTGTTACAATTCATTTGATTTGATTTCTCGGGTGCCTGCCTTTTGCGGCATCATTAGAAACGCTGTAAGAACCCGAGAAATGGAGTCCTCTGCAAAGAGGCATTGTCTGCTCTTCAAGTGCTGCGAGAAAGAATTGACAGGAAACAGGCAAACATAAGCCTTGAGGTAGATATTATTGAAAATAAAAACTAAAGGATCCGCTTTCCCAATGGAAAGGAATGAGTATCCAGTCTTTACAGATTTTTTTTTGTTCATGCTTTGGTTTTCTATTTATTAGCTGAAGCAGGGATGAGCACATTCCTTCAGTTACATCACTGTGATATGCTATCATTTCACATGGGTTATTAGTTGGTTTTGAACTCTTTACAGTGACAAGCTGCTGAGCCTGTCCTGGCAAATAAGCCACAAGGAATGTGCTGGCAAGTCCAGTTGCTCAGGATCAAGCCCAGGAAGCCTTACTGGAATGTGGGGGTCTATGGGAAGCACAAGAGTAAACAAAGAACAGGGTTACAGAGAGAGCAACAACTTAAAAGAGAATGAGAGTAAACCTCTGTCTTGCTTAAAGAGGTGGTTTTCTTTAAATCAATATTTTCTCATTCCTCCCAAGCAAATCCAGAGTGACTTGAATACGGTTTTCAGAACAAGTGGCAAGATATCCCGTGAATGCTGCAGAGGTCACTTCACACACTCAGTCTGCCCCTCATTTGTTTATCTAAATGCTGACAAATTGCAGCATTTTAACAACATATCTCTGGTACTGAACTTGATGTGCATGGCTTGCCCTCTATCATTGAGCTGATAATGAGGCTAAGCATAAAGCCTTCATTCACTCCTATAAAGGCTTCTGACAGTGATGAATACCAAGCAGAAGAATTAGGTGGTTTACAGGAGAATATGCTATTGTGTAAAACCTCTATGCCTTTTATCCATCCTTCTGCTCTTTTTCAGTTCCTTCACGTAAGCCCTCTCTGCAAGCACTCCAGCTAGCTTTCCTCTCCTGACTTTTACTTTTAACGAGGCTATCTTCCAGAAAGTGCCAGCTAAGTTGTTGTGTCAGCAATTATTCCTGGCTATCCTCTCTGAAATACTGGAGACCCCTTTCATTGCACCAGCCAGTGATAAACATTCAAAATACTGGTGCCTGAAAAGTTTCTCTGCGAGGTAATTCGTATCTGCAGTCCTGTGCGTGGCATGGCACAGCAGCTGTCTGTCACTGGGAGATCTTTCTTATAACAAAAGCAGCCTTGTCTTAGTGTTTCTTTGCAAAAGCATCAACTAATATCCCTTTTAGATGGGTATGTTTGTAGAAGAGGTGACTTCTGGGATGGTTTTTTTTTTAAATTGCTGTCTGCGATGGATCAGATTAACATTTCATTGTTCACGTCTGAGCTCGGGGCTGATTCTGGGAGCTGAGGGGAATGTGGGGAAAGGATGCTGACAGATCCTGATAGAATATCTAATTTGAATGAACCAAGGACCACCCTCCCCCAGCAGTTTTATCCTTTGGGCCACATTTTATTTACGAGATCAGCTCTTGTTCCTGTTTGTCCTATATACCCCATTCACAAACACAACCATGAAGCATTTTACTTCTGAGCAGCGTCTGGGTATTTCAGACTTTTTCCTAGTGACACTTATGGTCCTGTAAAGATTTGCACTGTCCTTCCTCTATGCCAGAAGGACACCAGCGCAGCTGGCTGGATGCAACCCAGTTGTGTGGAGGGGCTACCCAGCTGCACTTCACGTGAAGCTTAAGATGCCTTAGTGCATGATCAGGGCTCTCCTGAGCTTCTCACTCTGCTTTTCTAAGGGTAAAAGGTAGCAGTTGGGTTACTGACTGAAGACCACACCCTGCCTGTTCTTCTCTCTCCTCTTCCTATTTCTCCCTCTTTGTCATCTTCTTCCCATGTCTTCTATAAGCCATTTCTCCCTACTTTTCATACCTCCACACCCCTGCCTTTCTCCTGCCTCTAGCCTTACTCATGGGAGCTTGTTTCTGAGCTTGGTTTCCTTCTTTTGTGCTGTTTTCCATATGTGTTGTCCAAGTGTATGTTCCTTTCTACTTCATGCACTTCTGGATATGCCAATTTACTAACCACTTCCCCTCCCTGCAGAAACGCTGCTTTTCTTCTGGCTCTGGTACCAGTGTAGGCTCCTGTCTCCTCTCCTGCTCTCAGCTGGCAGACCCTGGGTTACTGGTGTCTCTGGGCCCTAAGAAAGGCTCCTGAAGCAGAAACACCAGCAGTGATACCTCCTCACAGTTTTCAGACGAAGCTGGAAGCATCCTCACTCATTTCAAAGGTGCTTGTTGCCTTCAAATGTAGCAGGACAGTGTGGTGGAAGTGCTCAGGGACCTGTGTGTTTGCGGCCTGCCACTTCTGCTGGTTCTTTAGGAAACTTCGGGTTATTAACTTTAATCACTTTAGAATTCCTTTTACTTTTCCTTTCTTCACCAAGCATATTCCTATCTCTTTAGCACACATCTTCCATTTAAAAAAAAACCTAGGGACAGAGAGGGGTACAGCATTTTATTAAATGTACATGACACTGAGGATACAAAAACACCAGCATGGGATGAATTTACTAATCAAATGCAGACCTGGTCTACATTGTAGTATGACACTGGAAAGGAAATATCTCTTCAAAAGGTTTATTTTAAATCCAAAAGAAAATTAAGAGAGAATGTTGAAATACAGAGGAGTCCGGGGGGGGTGGCAAAGAGGGAAGCTGGAGAATAATTGATGCAAGTAGGAAAGTGGAGCTTCAGCCCAGGGCAGAAGGAGAAGCAGAGGGTTCATACCACGTACAAAGTGTGCTTCAATCAAATTACCATGCTGGGACAGGCAAAAGATGGTTAGAGCTGGGTGAAGCTCAGCCATTTCTCTTACTGCTTCCACTGGAGGACTTTCAGAAATTTTACACTGCAGATCCTTCTATCCTTAGCCCGAATGTCACCATGAAGCCTAGCCTACCTGGTGGCAGTTGTGGCAGCAAGAGTGATTTAAGGAGCTTCCATTTTCAGATGCTCTTTCTCGACCTGCTGAGCACCTCCGTGCCATCCTGACAGCTGCTCGTGGCGCCTTATTTAGATCAGTGAACTGATCTGGGGTTTTTTGTCTCCAGGTTTATTTTTAAGCCTGGATCCATTCCCTGTCATGGTTTACAATGTGGTCCCACAAACTGCTGCCTTGTCACAACTAAGAGGCTGCAGGCTGAGTTCAGTGCTGGGAACCAGCACATGGGGTGGGCACAAGATCTGTAAGCTGCTGTGGCTGCTGCCCCCCTCCCCCCCACCCCTCCCATGCCACACTTAGATTTCTCAGATTGAAGTATAATTGTTTCTTCACAGCCTTTGGTGGGAAGTTCCAATTCTTATTGTTCATCCTTGCTCTGCCTTTCATTATGGGGGGTGTTGGGTCCCCTCGTTGCTTTAATGAGAACCAAGAAAAACATAATAATTCAAAGGGAAATAATGTGAAAATGCTCTTCAGAATCAGATGTGTGAAACACTAACTAAAAGATGTATGTGAAGTGCTGGTTAGAGGATGCTGGAGAAAAGGCAGCTTAGAAGTTTTCTTCTTTTTTCCTCTTTCCATTATTCTCCAGAAGGCTGAACTCATTTTGTTTCACACAGAGTTTCTGAGCAGTATTTTTCTATGCTGTGAAGTTGAAGAGAACTATTTTCACTTTGAAATTTTATTTCTCGAAGTCTTTGTTTCTTGGACTCATGAGATGTAGGATTTGGGTAAGGAAGCAGCTTTCACCCTGCATTTCTCGCTGTCTTCAGGCAGAAAAGTTATACATTTACAAGTGGGAAAACTGACACAATCTACATGGGGCAAATGCAGTAATTCCATCTCCTCTTCTGAAGACCTTTTGAAATCATGGGGTTTGGTTGGTTGTTTCTTTTGTCAGAAAGCATTGCTCTATGCCACGTAGCACGTTGCATTTGACTCAGCAGATACCCTGATGCTTTGTTCTTGACCCCTCCAGACCAGTTTTCTCTCCAGCATCTTTGCATATGTTCTGAATATAGCCCTCTGAAAATGGATGTGATGAGGGGCCTGTTTGGTTGTGTTACATGAGAGGAAACTGTGTGTGCCACATTTTCAAAGGGGAGGGATGCCTTCTGAAGAGGGCAGGGGGGGTTCTCTGAATCACAGCAGGGCAACTCTTTATGGAAAACCAGCCATTCTTGCTGGCTTCTTATAAGCTGCCCACTGAGTACAAACAATGCCAGACAAAAGATGTATGGATTTGATTCATTTAAAAAAAAGTAATAAAATCCCTTCAAGTTGTAAACTAGGTTGCATTTTTCAGACATGCTTTCTGCAACAAATTTTCTTCAGTCTTATTTATGAGAAACTAGTGACTTCTGTAAATGTATATGGCTGAGTCCCAAGTCTTCAAGGCTTGCTGGGAGAAAGAGCTTTCAATGAAGTTGCAGTGGCAATAGGTTGTCCCTTGCACCAATTAATCACGGAGGAAATCTGCCACACATCTGTCAGAGCAGGTTCCTTTCCCAGTTGCTGCACCCAGCACTTGAAGACAGCAGGGCCGATGGCAGAGTGATGGCTGGAATAACAAATATGTGGGGTGCCACCACTCTGGCTGGGCTTCTTTCCCCTGAGGACAGGCAGCTGTTGCCAGCAGGCATCTTGCTCTGCTGCTTTCCCTGCCCTCCTGGTGTGATGCTCCAGCTGGCCTCTCCCTCCACATGGGCAAGGTCTGGCCCTTCAGTGCCAGGGCTGAGCTGGAGCTGAGCAACAGTCTTTGGAGCAGTCTGGGGCTTGAGTCTGACTCTGCTGTTGCCATTCACACCGCCAGAATCGGGCCCCATCAATGGCTGCCCTCTGCTTATTCTCTGCTGCTTCTGCTGCTGTACAAGGCAGCCCGAAAGTTTATAACACAGGCAAGTCTCCCTCCACTCCTCCCCCTTGCTCTCAGCAACATAGAAGTGTTGTAAGGGAGACGATTTCAAAGGGATTTAATCAACCAGAGTGCCAAAGTACTTCATGCAAGAGAGTTCTGTGTAATGGGAAAGCCTTTTAATGAGGAGGATGTGTGCAGCAGTGAACAGCTTCAGATTTCACTGCTAGATGTGCAGGAGAGCAAACCTTGGCGCTGAGCAACGTGTGACTTCACATCCCTGTGCAGCTCTTAAGGATATTTAAACTTCAGCAGGTAGTTGGGCTCACAAATTGTTTTAAAACAAGGAGAAAACTAGATTATGTATAACAGCCTGTCAGTCAGCAGAAAGACCCAGCCATGTCTTTTTAGTCTGTTTTGGTAAGGGAAGGTCAGGAAGGAGATTTGAACCACAAGCTGATTCAAAAATGTTTTAATTTTTGTAAACAACTCCATCTGGAACTAGTAAACTTTCAAAGTCTGAGCCAGCCCCTCACCACCTCCACACACCCCAGCCTGCCTGAAACGAATCCAGCAGCAACCATTGATTTCCATTGCCTTACAGAGCTGGGATATGATCACACCACCTCTGGGCCAGAAGAGAATACAATCACTCACTCTGAGTCATTACATAAGCTAAAGTATGTGATTTATTAAACCACAAAAAATAGGTTGTACTAACATTGAGAGTCTGACTTGAAACCACAGAAGGAGCGACATGCGGAATTAAGGCTGGGACTCCCTCCTTAACCTATCTTGTGGTGCCTGGGCACTGCGTGCGACCCATGAAATCACCCCTACTTTGGAGAGTCCCTGAAAGGCAGCAGGCAGAGGCAAGGATGGTATCTGAGCCTTAATGTTGCTTTCTGTTGCTTTTGTAGGCTGGATTTGTGTTAAGCAAAGCGACGATTTAATTTTCTCTTCTGGTTTGGTTGGATCCTGTTCTAGTCTTCCTAGACTTGGCCCATTACCTTGGAATTCAAAAGAGCAAATATATAAAATGATAAATAATAGGAAACACTTGGAAACATAAAATGTTTCAGTGAAACATACAGGCAACTCTCCCAAATAGCCTGTGTTTTATTTCTCACTTTCAGTCTCGGCGGAGCTATATGAGACACCACCTATTAATGAGTTCTTAGGGATTCCTTACTCTGTAAGTCACCACACCAAGAGCGTGCAAAGTTTCCAGAGTGTGAACAGCACACAGAATCTTCAGTCTCCTCTGCCTACCTAAAATCTGTGTATGTCAGGCAGTTTCTTATTGCTAGAATGTACTCAGGTTATCATCCTATTTTTCATAGTAGGTCTCTCTGCTGCTAGTCATTCTTGGAGACAGGATCAGTTCTGGCGATGGGTGGGATCCTGCCCTGGTGTGGCTGTCCCTCTTTCCTGGAGAGGTTGTGTACTTAGCAGTGTGTGCATTTAAGGGAGAAGGGGCTGCAGCAATTTGCATTCATAAATGGTTAGTGCAATGCAAGGATGTTACTAAGTGCATTGGTTGTTGGCTTCTGGTCCATGTTAGTGAGAATGAAACATATGTTACAGACACTCCATGTTTTACAGTCTGCTGTTCCTCTTAGACAAGAAGATTTGCACACAAAAAAACCCCAAATAAATCAAAGATTTCTGTGCATCTACGTTAGAGAGTAAAACCTGCTGGAGGATTAGGTGCTTACCTAAGGGAAGGCAACCACAGCTTTTGGTGCTGGCCATGCAAGTGGCTGACAGCACAGAACATCGTTTCAGACCCATCAGGTTGGGATGTACTCCCACTTCACTGTAAGCCTGGTATCGCTATGCGAATCCATTTAGTAATAACTGCTGGCTTTAGTTTCTTCTGTTGAATATGGTGGTCTGAATAAGCAACAGGTATGATATTTAAGACTTCAGTACAATTTGGGGGGATGTAACAGCTGTTTTACCCATTCTTGTTTCTCATGTTAGGCTGTGCTATGTGGGACTGCTCTGGGTGAAAAGGCAGTATCCCTAGCCAGGCAGTACTGAATATGCTACAAGGAAAGGAATTACCCTAGACTCCTCCTGCGTTAGAAATGTTTTGGAGGTTAATCATCATGCAGTTTCTTCTGGCACATCGGTACTGCATGTCCTGGAGCCATTCTGAAATGGTCCCCATTGATGTATAGGGTTTGGAACCACCATTTCCATTAGACCAGTTTTCAGTAAGTCTGAGCTCATCACGCCACGGGATTATGTTAGATCTGGTGGGTGCAGCCTTGGTGCCAAAAAGAGCGTCATGTTAGAAAGCTGCTCCTTTTGTGAGAGAAAAGCCTGTGAGCTCATCTCTGTGAGTGACAGCAACACAGAAGACAAGTCAGTGTTCTTCTAATACTTCTCCATCTCTCTTCTAACTGCAAAACATAGAATCACTGAATGTTTTGGGCTGGAAGGGTCCTTAAAGATCATCTAATGCCATGGGCAGGGACACCCTCCACTAGACCAGGTTGACTGAAATCCCATCCAACCTGACCTTGAACACATCCTACCACTTTCATGCCACTAAAGGAGAGGGAAAACTACAGATATTTCACTCCTCTATGTCACCATAAAACTGAAGACCCGACTACTGCAGGACACTTTCACGGGCTCTGCAAAATGTAAAAGCAGAATGGTGCCAAAATGTAAAGTATAGATGCCAAATTTACACTCACCCTGCCCATAAATAACATCTTCCTAATACCTGCTCCTTCATTCCCCTTTTCTACAGTTACATGGCAGTCTAAAACCTACCTTATCTGTCATCCTCTAGGAACAGGGTACTGCTCAGGATTTGATTTGAATTGATGGAAACCTAGAGATGTCACATAGAGATGCCTTAAGGAATATGGTACAGCCAAACATGAGGCCAGACCATTATCAGCAGTGTCTGCAAGATGATTAGGCGATGGGAAAGTAACTAGGAAATATAAAATCCCAGTGGGTGGAATTTTAGCTAAGTAGGTCTCTTTCTGGGTGATCTGCTTTTTGGGAAACTGTTGGAGGTGTTTGCAGAGCAAATGTCACAATCAATCCTGACTCTCACCCAGGGCTCTGGTCCTAAGAATGGCAGATAAAAGAAAGCACAAAGCAGACAGAACTTAAAGAATCAAGCAGAGAGCCTCCTGACAGCTGTTTCCTCCACCCTTCCTGAATATTGCAAGTGCAGGACTCTGACTCTCAAAGCCTGGCATTTGGAACAGGGCTGAGGGTGTGGTAGACTGCAGAGAGGCTCCTTGTGCAGCCTCCTCCTGCAAAATGGAAGACCAAATGTGTTGAGTGGGTGTGACTGGGCACACTGGGGCTCGGTACTGTCGGTGGCCCATAGCAGAAGTTGTGCTCTTTGTACTGATGCTGTGTGTGTCAGCAGCAAACCTCATCAGTGTGATGCTGTCTCTGCGTGGCTGCTGTAAGCTGCAGCAGGAGCTTGATTTCAAGACTAGGTTGAGATCCAGAAAATGCATGCTGCAGAAAGAGAGCTGGCCAAAGGCCTTTGGGGACATGTCCTCACAGTTTTCAGCAGGCAGAGGCAATTCCCAATCCTTGGAGCATGTCCGAGTAACGCCCATCAGGACTTTTCCCTCCTTCATCCCCACGACCTTTTACCAGAAGGTTCTAAGTGTCACCTGAGCCCTTGGGATAAACAGGGTTGCATTGAACATTGATTATTCCCATGAAAGGGCAGAACAGCTCCTTTGAAGTCGTTAGAACCTCCTCTTTGAAGGATCCTGGGCAGGGCCTGCCTCCTCTCCCTGGCAGAGGTCTTAGACCCAGGTGGGGTCTGCTGCTTCTGGGAGAGTTGTCTGCGTTTACATCAACCCAAGAGCAATGCTGGAACACAATTCTCGGTCTGTTTACTGTGCTGAGCCTTTGTCTGCAGTCTGCTCTATTAATTGTGAAGAGTCTTCAGTTAATAAAATACATTGTAAAATTACCCTTGGAAAAGAAGTCCCTGCACATGGGAAGCAGTTACTTTCCCAGACAAAACCCCTTAATAGTCTTTAATATTCTCCCCCCATGTCCTCCAGAGAAGAAGCCTGTGTTTAGGATTTATACGAAAAAGCTTATGCAGGATTTCTTAGTCTTTAAAAGACATCATTTGCTACTACTTAGTATTTGTGTTTATTTGTGTACTTAAGGCAAAGGAGGGAGAAAAATCTCCACCTCTCCCTTGTTCTGTCCTGGACGGAGGCCCTGTATACCAAGTCTCATCCGGTGCCGAGTTTTTCTATAAAAGAGCAATAATAAAACCCTGAAAATAGTTTTGATTTTTTTCAATGGAAATGCTGACTTGACCTTAGCTGTAGAGGGCCACGAAAGGTGCTGTTGTAATAAAGGAATGACTTCATCAGGAAATCAGGAAATCCTCATTCAAACCTCCAAATTTATAAATATATCCATTTATTCCATTGTGAATCAAATGATGCCATGTCCTGTAATTAAGGATGCTGGCAGCCAAGTTGTATCATATGCTTATTTCCATCACAGTACATTAGTGGCTCAGCAACTTTGGTTCCTTGGTCACCTGTTTCGGCAAACGTCCTTGGAGCTTTGTTTCACAGCTTATTTGGTGGTGACAGATCCTTTATTTATTCCCTATGTGAGGGGCAGGGATTCCACTAATTGCCTCGAGCCAACTGCTTGGAGATGATTATATGCACCACAGGGCAGTTACAGTACAATAAAAGAAAGCAGTGTAACAGCTGAATGAGTTCCTGATGTGTTGGTGGCAGGTGAACCGTCACCTAGCCTACGGTATGTCTAGATGGGAAAAACAGTCGTCAAAACCGGGCTTTACTGGCACCTGTTTTAAAGATACTGTGAGCTTTTTTTTCCTTCTGAGAAAAGCAGTTGCAAGAGCATTAGTCAGTGGAACATGGCAAACAGCTTCAGCAAGGTCCCAGTACTGTCAGTGACAAAATCCAAGGATGCCCCATCAAACCTAGTTCAGCCTTACAAGAGCTGACCTTGGGCCTGACAAAGGCTTACCCAAAGCCAGCTGAGAAACCATTCCACTGATGTATAGGGTAAGTCAGTGGTGACTGCATCTTTTATGTGCATCCAATGAGCTATGCAAAAGTATCTGGGCTCCTTGTGCCATGATATTTTCTAGGAAAGATAGAAGTTGTAGGGCCAAATTTCGACCTCATTGAAACTGCCACTTCAGTAGGCTTAATTCCTCCTTTCCTCTATCTCTGGATCCCAATGCTTTATTTCCTTCCCTCAGGCCTAAACACAAGCTTTTGCCTTGATTACTCATTCGCAGTCATCAGTTTAACGTGCTGAAGGAGATGACTTGAAGAAAGAGTGAGAAAACTTTTTTAAAAAGTGGATTAATGAAAGAGCTTTCCTAGTCTTCACAGTGTCCATCAAAGTCCTGGTTCAGTTTGCTTTCATTTTTTTGCCCAATACAGTAGCCAGTGCACACTGACTTCTTGAAATGACACTTGAGTTTCCAAACTTGGATTATGAAAACCATTAGCCTAGAAATCAATACAGAGGAGGGAGGAAGGCTTTCATACACAGAACAGGGTGCTGTATCAAGGGACAGGCCGATGTCTCTTCATTATTTGTACTGGACCCCGAGATCACAACAGGAGCACTGGAGAAATGCAGCTGAGAGGCAGTAGAGGACAAAGCTGCTCTGTCGGCACGTACGTGCCCAGTCCCTGTCAACCACTGTGAATAGCAGTGGGATTTGACACTAGAAAAAAAGCAACCTCTAAAGTTCAAAAATAGACTTCTAAACACCTCTGGAGTAAACAGGTCTTGTGCAGGTGACATTATCACCTGAGTGTTGGTGTAATCGACTGATTACTGTTAGAGTCCGAACCTTAGTTACGAGACGCTGGTGGTGTGCTCAATTGGTACACTCCTCAGTAGGGTTTGACACGCAAGATCTGGATATGTGTATCTCTTTGGCCTTTGGTTCCACCAGCTGGAGCTCTCCTACCCTCACTCAGTTCCTAAATCCCCCCACCCCGTAGCTCCATAGTGCCTGATGCAGACCTTTATGTATGTCTCTTCCTGGCCAGCCCTCCAAAGGTAACGCTTTTGCCAAGGGCTTTGTGGTGCCCTAGGGGAAAAGGATAGGTCAGGATTTGTCCTGACATCTGTCTGTCCAGCATTTTTCAGATGGGTGAGGGAGGATATATTATATATGGACATTTTGTAACTGTTGAAAGTCTCATAAGGATCTCCAGTGGGACCACTTTGCTGTGGAACTGCATGGTGCCTCGGTTACAAGACACTGGGGAGGGGATGCAGTCAGCTTCCAAAGCCCAATTATCATTTAACCATCTGGCCAGCCAAGAGTTAGCCCCCCCAAAGTTGTGGACACATCATGCCAGGGCTGATCTGCTGAGGGACTGGATGTTGCTAGTGGGTAGGTACCTGCCACAAGACATGATGGAGATGTGAAGGTTCCCAGGGAGAGAGCCCAGGGCAGCCCATTCACCATTTCATGATTCTGCACTCCCTCGCACATTATTTTCAAAGCCTTTTTTAGAAATCATTAAATTTGTAATTACAGAATGATCTTTTTCTATGAAGAAGAATTTTGAAGTATTTTTGTATTTCTAGGAGCAGTCTGGCATATTTGCCAGTACCTCATTAGGTAAATTTCTTTCTAGTGCTGATGTTTCTGTTGATAATTATGTAGCTAAAAGATTAACATGACAGTTGCCCATATAATTTTGGAGCCTATCAGAAGTGGTAGCCTGCAGTGATGCATTCAATATTAAATAAAACCTCTGAAATATTTTAATAATGTTGAGACAGGATTTAATTTACTGAAGAAATTATTCTGCTCTACTGTTCTTGTTTGGTTTTACAGGCTTATGAAACTGAAATGATTTTATTGCTGAACTGAGGTGATCAGCTGCCACAGGAAAATTAATTACTTTTTGTTCTAAGCTACAGCAGAGTGAAGTTGGTGGGAAAGGAAGAGACTAGAATATGTCAGATGCTGATTCTGTCTGTGGTAGAAGAAACGGATTATTTAAATGACTGCTAAGAAGAGCAAAGGTTATTTAGTTTGGGAGGTAGAGCAGGATGAGCATTGCAAAAATTCACTGGTGAATTGTGCTGAAAAGAAAACTGCAAAGTACGTGAGATACCTTGTCTGTAGGGGTCTGGGTCAGCCTTGACAGGCAACTTCTCTCTCTCTCCGGCCAAACATTTATAGAGTACTTTTTCTTTTAACTTTTTCTTTTAAACTTTATGGAATACCTAGAGATGAAAGTTGGGCATTATCACTTGTTTTATGACATAAGGAGTGTGATGACATTGGTTCATCCTAGCCAGGGCTCTGGTATTATGTTGGAATTTCTACATGGATGGCTTTTGCAATGACTGCTTCTCATTCATGTTCTCTCTGTGAGTACTCAGTATTTCAAATTAACTGTGTATAAATATTTCTTGAAAGCGAACATCAAAATCACATGCATAAATGTTATTGCAGACCACATTGTAAATTTACACACATTTGCAGGAAGCTGGAAATGCTCAGATACTTCCAGTCACAGGACGGAGATATTGCCAATTTTTTTCTTAGCACAAACAAAATACAAATTCCATTTTTATCATCGGGAGTTTTCCATGTGAAGAGAAGACACTGTTTTTTCCTGTACTCTTTCTACTGCTTGTGTGTCTTGATTCCAGTTATTTCCCAAAGCCAATATGATACCATATGCACCTTTTAGAATAAGGGATGTGGACCTACAAAATGGTCCTTTGTCCCTCTTGCAATTCAGTAGATGCTGAGGATCAGGATACTTCTATCTACCTTTGCCATTCAGGGTGTTTCATGCACTTCAGCCTATCTTGAAGTCATGAAAACCTCTTTGCAAATGTATCATATATATAAATATATAAATAAAGTCAGTGGTTTATAGAGCTTCCTATCTGAAATTGTTAAAGAGAATTTTAACAAGCTCTAGTAAATCTGGATGAATGGGAAATCATCTATGAACATAGAACCAAATAAAACCTGCTTGCCAAATTCCTAACTGATGTAAATCAGAAGTCTCTGGAGTAGTGTTGTTTTACAACAGCTAATATCTATCCCTGCGCATTCACTTTAATTTCTTGTGTGACTCGTGTAATTTAATATCTGTGAATGTTTAAGTAAATGAATTTTGTCCAAAAGGCACTTTGCCAAAAAAGTTAAAAAAACATAGCTATTTTCATGTATCTCTAAATGAGAAATCGGTGCAGCTATCTTGAAATCACTTTGATTTTTCCCATTTTCTTCTTATTGCTTCAGTCTCCAGTCAGAGAGCCTACAAATTATGTGACCTAATCAAATATCTCATGAGATGCTCACAGTAAAATCAGAGTTTTAAAGATGTTTATGGCCAGAACACTGGCAACTGCTTTCCAACATGTTTATGAATATATCTATTGCAGGATAATTCATCGAGGGTAAAGGGCTTCAACGACACACTACGATTCCCAGGGCTTAAGTTGGCTTTCTCCTTGGGCTGAGGCTCAGGTTTGTGGGAAGAGATGTGCTTTAGCAGGGAGAATCCCAGCTGCCAGCTGCCTGCTGCCTGCACGTGGCAGGGAATGGGCTCGCTCCTGAGCGCATCCAAGATCAAGGGACCTCCATGGGTGTCTTCACTGCACCCTTCGTTCAGTTACAGCTGCTGTTAGCTCGAGGTGCAGTTCAGGTCTTGCACCTTGGCTGCACGCCGAGCTCCTGAGGTGTCCCTTCAGCCAGGTCAGCCCGTCTGGGCTGTGAGCAGGAGCTCCTCGCACACTTGTGTCCAGCTGGAACAGACGGAGCTGTCTGTGTTAGAAGGAAAATAAAAGTCAGTTATTCCTCAAATCAGCTGCGAAGCGTTCGCAGCACAAGCGAGTAAACCTGCCTCGGCTCCGAAACGGAGTGGAAAGCGACAGGGTGCGGGTCGGAGAGGGCAGAAGTGCCGGGCAGGAGGTGCCGGGCAGGCAGCGTGCGGCTCCTGCCCGCGGCCGGCGGTGCCCGGGACGCCCGGAGCCCGGGCGCACGCTTGTGTGNCAAGGGCACAGAAATTCCTTTGTGGTCAGGTTGGTGTTTAACCTCCCAGCAGATGGTTGCAAATACGAGGGACTAATATTACAGTCTTACCTCGATGTGGTGCAAAAGGGATTTTTTCTTATTCCAGGTGCTATCTGTGGCAGCATTTGTTGTACTTATTTTCCCCAAAAAAATATTTCTGAGGTTACTTTACCCTTGGCAACTGGATAACTAGAGACAGAGAATGAGTTTATTGCTTCAGCTCTCACACAGCTAGGTCTTCCCTAATGTAGGTTGATGAGGAAACTCTTTTAATAGACTTTAAAAAAAATGTTATGCTTTTAGAAATGCTTTTTAAGTATAAATTGTTTAAAAAGACATTTTAAAAGACAGGCTTTTTATATATATATCCTTTATTTCCCTAGCTGTGGCTGAGATACCTATATTTTCCAGGATGGCTACCTCTCTGCATCAGACCTGTTCAGATAAATAGCACTTCGTCTTGGTAGATGCTTTTCATGGGTTTACTTACTTTCACCCTACAAATATCTCACATTCAATAAAGGCTTCCTAACTGAGACGGGTCTGGAGCACACTGGTGGATGTCACTGATCCTGGGAGCATGTGGAAAGAAGGAAATGTAAAGAAATAACCCAAAGCATAGAAAAATCAGCAGGATCAATCAAGAGGGCTTTTTCTTTTTTTCTTTTTTTTTTTCTTTTTTTCCAGTAGATCCACCCTGGGTTTTCATAGCTTCCAGACTGAGACCAGAATTTTTCCTTTTCATTTCAAGATATATGTGGGTGGCTTTCAAGCCTTATTTCTACTGTCAAGTTTGAGATACAAAGCTGCCAAGCCTCCACCCCTTGCAAGTCAGAGATCTCCTATTGTCTTGAATTTAAAATCCTGGCTAATTTTAACTTAGAGTGAAAATTTATTGATTTACATAAACAATGGAAAGTAGAGGCCCCCAAAGAGGAAAATTGCCTGAGAACATGCTTTAATTTAAGTCTATATGTAGTTCTATTGAGTTTAATATGATCTCTGAAAAAAAACTACGATGTCAAGTGCTTTCTTGCAGTAGAGCTGTAAGTTCCTAAAACATTGCTGTTAGGGCACTTACTGACCAGTGTCATTCATTTTGTCATCATAGAAGAACTTCATAAACATACAGGAGATTTTTAAAATTTATTTTAGATATTGACACAGATTTTATTAATTTCTCCTGAAGGCGCAGTTGAAGAGGGATGTGTTTTTCTTTGTATGCACATGAAGTGCTGCTCAAATTCCTGGCTCTACATGAGTGATTTTATTAAAATAAAGTATAATAGAGCTTAGCAAAATTGTTTCTTAATTATTAAAGCAATTAGAGGGATCTAAGAAAGAACTTATTCCCACTAGGCTAAGCCTACATATAAAGCCTCCCTTTCAGCTTCCTATTTCGTTGTTCCACATTCTTACAAAATGCCTACTAATCACCCTCTAAGCTCAGGCAAACACAAAAAGGGGGAAGTGCTGTCAGAAAAAAAATATTGAAACCAGCATATAGTTATGCTAGTAATATGTTACTACAGCCACTTTAAGGTGATACAAATATAGAAAAGGCCTTTCTTGTACCCACACAGGAGATCTAGAGAAAGAGTGGATCCAGCTGGAAGCTAACCAGTAACACCAACAATTACACTTTTAGCCAGATAGCTTTTCCAGCTGTACCAAGTTGATGCAGGAGATGGTCAGGGGAGCCAAAGTCTGCCCGGAAGATACAGTTCCTCCTTTTAGTGGATGCCTGTTCTTGGCTAAAAGAATCCATGGAGCCCCTCGAGAAGGATTTACCCACATGCAGCTCTTCTCTTGCGTATCCAAAACCAATGGCAGGTGTTAGCCTTGTAGACTTTAAAGAGAAATCATGCCATAATCTCCATCTCAGGCAATAAACATTTTTCTGACTTGCTTTCTAGCAGAGTTTTTCCTAGTCATTATCCAAATCATAGGCTTTGGTCATCAGTTGATTTAGTAGCTCTCCTGAATACGTGCATCCAACACACCTGCTCTGCCACAGAAGCACTTTACTTGCCCAGACACAGTGGGGCTGTGGAATAGTTGCAGTTGTGATAAAGCCCCCAAAGGATCCTATAAAACTAATGGGGTCAAGAGAGTGTTGCCCTGTGCAGGTACTGCCATTCCCAGCGTTGTCATTTGTTTCTGTTTAAGTGTTATGTTTAGACTGGTAGCAATTGCTGTAGTTCAATCGCTAAAATGTACCTGTGATTAATAATTGCTCTAATATAAGATGTGTAAAGTTTTACCACTGTGTCCTAGAGGGCTTGTAACAAGAATGACCAGTTTAATGCTGAAACCAGGAATGTGGTAATGAGTACATATAATAGAAATGTTAATTAAAACACTTTAAGGAGGGGAAAGCTCTGTGCCCCATGTTATCATGTGATATCCCTGTGCTCATTCACAGAAAGAGCCAGGGAAGCAGGAAAAAAAAAAAGAAAAAAGAAATGGTTGTACTTAAGCTAAAGCCAGCAGCTCTGAGCAGGTTTAAATGCCATCTTTAATTATCGTGGCCTGATGAGTTCCCAGGATGTCTCTACACATGAGTTTAAGAAACACATCATGCTATGAATGCCCCAGGGAGAGCCAGCCCCAAGTGACTAGGAGGGGGCAATTAGACAAGCTCACAAGCTGAGATGCAGGAGCAGCTAAAGAGGATGATTACTGTTAAGGTTCTAAATAATGCATGTGGTTTTATTTAACTTTATCATATTATTGCAGATCTGTGTTTTCTAAATGTGTAAAATTTTACAGCAAAGACTTTTTTAGTGATAGCAATGGCTTTGAGTAACCTGACAAAACCAAAGTACACTGTCCCTTTCAGCCCTGGGTGACCATACTCTACTCACACCCTCCAGCACCCGAGCGCATTTCTCAGAAATGTATGGATGTACCTCCCTGAGCTGCACTGGCCCCACTCAGTGGTCCTTCCCCACAGACTCCTACAAAAGAGGGGACTCTGGGTGTCTGGCATTCATCAGAAAAGCCCTCTGGATTAGAGGGGAAGTGCCCTAAGCCTGGGGAGCCTGAAGAAGCTTGTAAATGCTGCCATCATTTTCTTGCTCCAGCTGGAGACGCTGAGAGAAGGAAAAAGGTGAATCCAGCCACTAGAGAAAGCCAGAATCAATCTCAGAAATTTCTTATAACCTATAGAGGTGCCAGGTGTCTTCCAAGGGAGGATGCATGGGAATCTCCCGTTCAGCTGAAGAGATCCCCTCTGAACTTCAGTTGCCAGAATTCAAAGAATTCCAGGCCTTTGCAAACATACTTGCTTCCCAGACTGGAGAGTTACCCTCACACAGAGTGGAGGTGCTTGGAAAAACACTGAAGTTGATGTTTAATTTTACACGTCAGGATTTTTTTTTCCCTTTTTCTTCTTATTTAGTTCCACTTTTATTTTTTTCCCCCATGAAAAAAAACCTGCATCCTTTAACAACGTTTAATATAAATTATTACATGTTTTGGGGTGTTCTGTTTTGTTTTAAGTGAGGTCTAGAATATTTCAGCTTAGTATTGGTGCAGTTTATTCAACTAATATAAATCCCAACTCAAATCTACTGAGACCAAACGGGCTTGTCCTTACAGTCCAGTAGCTATCTATATGTCTCAGATGTATTTTCTCCTTCACTCGGTAGGCACTGATTCCACAAAATTCTGAAACACCACTTAATTCAACATATGTTCTGATACCCAGTTGCAGTTGATTTCAGTATACACTTTAATTTAACTGTGTAGTTAAATGCTTGGCTGAATCACAACCTGTATAAATTATTCATTTAATTATCCTCCAGTTAAAAGAACTCTTAAGTTTTTTGTGATTGCTTGCAGCTGGGTCTGACAGTAACTGCTGTGAAACCAACCCTTACAGAGCATTCTCTAAGCTGGCTCATAGTTACTTATCTCTTGCCTCTCCCTGTAACATCTGGATCAGTTTCTGGCAACATCATGCTAAACAAGGGTGAGAATCCTGAAGAATTAAATGAAGGGGAAGTTATAGAAGTTTCCTGGGCTGCACTTTGTTGCCAGATGGTGACTCATGTTGATGAGAAACAACAACAACAATAGTAATTATGGATATATCCCAAGCCAGGAATTAAAATCTATATAACCCGGTTTACTTTCTCAGATCAGCTTTTGCTGAATGAGTTGGAACGGGAGGTGGGATACTCAAAAGGAAGAGCAGAAAGGATTTCAAAATTCCTTCCTGAGAAGTATGTCAGGGTACATGAAATACATTTCTCCCGCACCCCAAAATAACATAATGGGATGTAAGACTAACAGCTCTGGTTATGGGGTTCAGTCTTTTGTTCTCTTTCTTCAAGTAGGATTTTGAAAGCCCACAACTCAGAGAAACCTGAAGCATTTCCTGGGAAAAAAACTGTTCATGTTGTTCATCTTGGAGAATAAAACTTCTACTGTTTTCCATTTGTATTTATTGATTATCTCTTAGAGTACGTGCAATAACTCAAACCCCACAGATATAAAGACATTTAAAGCAGATTTATATCAAATTAATTTTATTTAATTTGCATTCTCTGCTTTAGGATCTCTGTTTCCCAGAGAATCATGAAATATTTCAGTTTAGCTGAAGCATAGGTGAGATGGTTATTGTGTTCAGTACTTGATTTTATATTATTGCTTTAAAATAATATTTTATAATATGCGTTTTCAAAAACATGTATGGTTTGTATTTAGTTTTACTTTAAAGTGGTGTACTTTTGCTGTCTTTGGAGCTCATTCATAGGGACAGTGACTGACAGGACTCTTGTGTTTCCTTTTCAGTCAGCTTGCTAATACTCTTTAGAAGTCAGAGGCTTCGCAGATGAAAGGTGCAGTGAGAATGGATTATCATTCTGTGTTCACATGTTCGTTCTTGAAAACAAGGAAAATTGCATTACATAAAAATTTCATCTTGATTTTTTGGCAGAGACCAAGGCTCTAGATAATCAGTAGGAATACAGGTAACAGACAAGCTGGGGCCTGTAACACGGGAGGTGGGGGTCCTATTAATTTCCCAGTCTGCTTGCCTTGTAGCAATTACATGCTACATGCTGATTTATCTTCAGGGAGGAGAATGTAATTGTGCCACCTTTATATAGCTACTAATCTTGACCAAGCATCCTAATTAGGCCTTCATTTTGCCTTGAAGACTTTGGAATTAGCTTTATGGTGTCCTTCCCTTAAAACATAGTTGGTGATGTTAGTGAATTCTTTCAGGTTATCACAATTTTCAAAGTATTTCACCTTTATTTGCTCGTGTGCATGTGTGTGTAGTGGTGCACTGTGGGCTAGGTCATGGTCCAGTTTAAGTCTGTGGTAGATTTGGCCCAACAAGTAACATTTTAGGAGGAGGAAAAAAAATTTGGGGAGAAATCAGTGCATGTCATTCCACTTAAGATGCTATTTTGTTATTGCAGTTTTATTTTTTTTTTTTTTACTTATTTCACTGGCTCAAGTTGTGGATTATTATAGTTATTTCATTTGCAGAGGACAAACCATGAAGCAATCTGAGCTCTGGAGTATGGTAGTGAGGAAGTATGTAAGTAAAAATCCTTTAGGGTACCTTTGCTCTCATGTCAGTAAGGCTGCACTTGCTCAGAGATTTCTGTCGCTCAGCTTCAAGAAACTGTTGAAGATACTGAGGAGCATTAAGAGGGAAATAGTTGAGGAAAAGATAATACACCAGTGGAAGTGAAATGTTGCTGATATGTAGAGGCCTAGCTGCTTTTGCTTTTACTAGCTTTCTTTAAAAAACAGCCAGACTTGCAGAGGTCTACAAAGAGAGAATTATATTGTTTTGCTTCTGCTTTCCAGTGTTCTGACAGAGTACTTCTCAATTCTACTTTTTAAATTCTATTTTTCAATCCATGTCATAATGATCCATTGACTGGAATGAATGAAAAGGAAAACAAAATTTGCGCTGAAATTACATTACCAAATGTCTATGGTGATCTTGTAAGCATTGCTCTGAGGCTTCACTGAAATCTTTTTTAGACATTTCAACATGGTATCACTGGATTTGCAAGGGTGGCATATCACGAAATAGAAAGCCCTTGTTAATTAAACAGAGGTGATCTCTAACATAACTGGTTTAAGGAATTTTGTGGTCTGGATTCCCTGTGATAAACCTTTGCACTTTACATAATTTGGGTGATACAGAGCAACACATATTTGATGTTTTAGACTGTCACCTCTTCTCAACCTCTGCATGCCAAGGAGTTTGATAAGCATCTTATTTCAAGCTTTAACAGTATGTTTAATCTTTAAACTTACTACTTTGACTGAAGTCTTCTAAAGCTCTGCATTGTCATATACCGATGGCAATTTGACTAACATGAATATATGCAGCCAAGCCAGATTTTTTTCCCGACATAGGCTTTGCTGGCATTGTCTTGTGTAGTTTATGTTAGATTTCATTTCTCTAATCCTATGGCTTTAAAGTTAGTACAGATATGGAAGTAGATGACTCAGTGCTTAGGTAGTGTGATGTTGCTCAGCAGTTCCTGAATTATCAACGGAGCTATAGCTGCAAGTGCTGGATGGCTTTGGACAATGAACTGAAAACTAATTTATGTTCTCCTTAAACAACCAACCTCATTAATAGTATAGGTCTGATTTCAAGAAGTGTTAGTAGAATTTCCTTCTGAAACAAAAAGCTTGAGTTTTCTCATTTGTAATATGTAACCAGAAATAGTGGTCAACCACAGCACTGCAGGAATTCCAACACTATTGTGTAGGTAATTTTTTTAATGTATATAGTTTCAGTAGGGCTCAAAGTCTGACTCCAATTAAAACAGAAATACCCTGTGAATGGTATGCACCTTAGCAGTGGCCTTCTTTGCTGGAACCTGTAATTCTATGGAGTCTTCTTCTTTGGAGACATCCAAGGCTAGTCTTGATGCATTCCTGTGTTATTTGGTCTAGGTGATCCTGCTCAGGCAGGGGGGTTGGACTAGATGACCCTTCAAGGTCCCTTCCAACTCCTGACATTCTGTGATTCTGTGATCCTATCATCTGCTCTCTCTGATCCCTAAACATGACATCTAGCTGCTGTTGAGCAGCTGAAGAAAACACAACTCAAGAAATCCTGTGTTAAGAATCACTTTGTACTGCCCCCACCCACCAGTAACACAAGTATTAGAAGTACTCCAACAGCATTTCACAGATTCTAGAGTTTTATTTGTAAATTCTCCCATATTATAGCAGTAAGGCATTATAAATGGAAAAGGTTTATACTAAGGGATAAAATTATACAGTGCAGTGGGTTTGGATTTGAGGGTAGCACCCACTGCAGTAGCGGGGTGGCACCTCATCACTGAAATGCAACATCACAAGCCAGTGTAGCCTCAAAGCGCATCCAGAACACTTCACAACAAACTGTTGCCCCAGAAGATGGGTCAGGGTTGGTGTATTCCCTGGTCTGTGAAGAAGTGTTGGCTGTGAGAAAGGGTTATAAGCCCTGCAAACCTTGAACATTATGGTTCACCAGGTGGTGAACTTCACACCTTCAGGGAGGTGTCAACTGTGAGGAGGTGGGTGTAGAATCAGTCTAGGTCAGGGTCTACTGGTACGGGGAGGGCACTTGTGCTTTCTGATGATGATAATAGAAGGGCAGGAAAGCAAAACTTTTAGGACCTTCACAGAAATTTGAGAGGCTGGTGGGACACTTAGTTGAGCATCACTCAAATGGTAGTAGAGAAGCAGAAGGGAATTGAAGTGCAGGGAAGAGGAGACAGATTTCAAGAAAAAAAAAGCAAGCATTTCTGACTGTGGCACAAGTGGTCAACAGCACACAGAGGATGAGGAACTCAGCTAATAATTCCTGATGCCTCCTTTTCAGGGCACATCCACTGGCATTTTTTAGGTGCTACATATAAGCCAAATTCCACCATGACAAATTTATATTCTTGAATCTGCTATAGCATTAATGAATAATGAATAGCAGTACGTTATTGTGGCTGTCAGCAGCTGTGGTGTTGTTTTTCCTCTCATCTGGCTAAACTTCAGCTCATGTAGAGGAAAGATATTAAGTTTTTCCTGTTTCTCTGCGTATTTGATTTGCCATATGGCAACTGGCAAATCAGGTGCAGATGGTGGCTTGCACATGGAGATACATAAATCCCTTGCTAGCATTTCTATAAGGTGGTTTCACGCTCTAGTCATTTGGTCTTCAAGCATCATCTGTCTATGTGTGCAAGAGTTACTGACATTTCCCTGTCTGTCATGGGCTTATGGACCAAATTTTCTGTCTTCGGTGACACATAGACAATGTCAAATTGTTCTCCAGGTCACTGTGAAGAACATGGGTCATGGGAACAATCTCTGTCTATGTTAAAACAAACATATACATCCACACGTGCACAGAGCTTTAGTCTCTGGCCAGTTCTGCCATGGTCTATGCTAGTATACAGGGCTGACTGGCAGAAGTCACTGCTGCAAAGGAAACAGCCATGACTTCTCAGAGTGGAAACATCAGAGACAGGGTCATGGCCAGGACACCGGGCAATTGTGCTGGTTCGCCATGTTACCTCGAGAACTCCAACAAATTGGGAATTGTCTGCAAATGGGTGGAAGGTAAAACCAGCACTGCTTGCCCTCACTGTGAGGTGACTGCATCTCGTAGGCAAACAGCCAAACCCAGACACCGTGTCTCACTTAGGTAATTTGGTGTACTCATAAAGCGTGTCATTAAATTCTAAGTATCTGCTTATTAGCGTTGTAGAAAGAATAATCAAGAGTTACCTGAGAACTTCATAAAGTGTGTTTCACAGGAAAAGGGAGAAGACCCAGTAAAGTTGTCTCGTTCTTGCTGGAGCTTCCAGCAACTCTCACACTCGAAGGCATCTTATGTTCCAAACCTAATAAGCATCTGGCAGTGCGTCTTGGACCTGTGAATATATCAGCCATAACCATCAAGGGAAAACAGCATTACCAAACTTCTAACCTTTTGATAGTTGTCTAATAAGTCAGATTGCTAACTACCACAGGAAGGATGGCTAATGTGAGTGAAAGCCAGCAAGCCACCTTGAGAGGTGAGAACCACTCAGTGGTTCTCACTTTTATGATGGGACAACTTTGTTTCTTAGCAGAAGATGCTGTAGGGAACGGTGTTGTCATAATGTGCAGCTAAGTGTTGAGTAATTCACCTATAAACAGAAAGCAATTAGTAAATATCTGATCATGGATTAACAAACCAGGACTGCATCGTTTGACTGAACTGTTCAGAGAAACACTCAGGTCTGGCTTTTCAGAAACAGTGGAATGTATTTTGATTTCACAAAACGGCTCCGTCTCTCGAAGAGCCTAAAGAGCATGTGGGCATGACTGCTCCAGATAATATACTCTGCATGGATTTTCAGATTAGTTTTGATAATGTTCCTCACAAAAGGTTTCTAAGAGAAATGAAGCATGAAAGGGATGCTGCTGGCACGGATGTATAGCTGGCAGAAAAGAATAAACAGCAGATTGGTGTAAACGGGTGTTCCTGTGGGGAAGGCCTGCAGTGAGGTTCTGCAGGGGGCTGTGCTGGAGCGATGAGATGACAAAGTTTGGTGGTCTTATAAAGTTATCGTGCTGACAAGAAAGGGAAAGAACTGTAGGACTGGAGATGGTTCTTTTAGCAGCGAGTTACTGGGCAGTAAATCAAAAGATGAAATTCAGTGTAGATAAGAGTGGGATACAGTCCTAGCTCCACATGAAATGATGGGCTCTGAGCTGACCATTACCACCCTGGAGTTAACAATAGCTAGTTCCATCAACATGTCATCAGCTTGGCTGCACTCAGGAAAGCAAATCAGGTGAGAGGAATGGAGTACAAACCAGAAAACCTCGGCTTGCAGATTTAGCTACATCTGCAATACAGCATGCGTGTCCAGGACTCTTAGCTCTGCAAGGGTATAGCAGAACAAACAAGATTAGAGTAGAGCACTAAGTATGATTAATGTTTTGGAACTATTTCCATCTAAGGAAGGACTGAATGAACTAGAGCTCCTCAGCTTGCAAATGAGGAATTTTGGAGGGGGTAGCAGTCAGGGGAACTCCTTGTGAAAGGCTGCTGTAAATACAAAAAGTTTACTTGCATTCAAAAGCAGATTGAACAGGTATTTGCAAGACAGATCCTTTGGGGTTTCCCACATTCAAAAATGACAACAGGCTTGGAAAGTCACCTGAGCTGAAAATAGTGGAAAACAGGAATACAGTTTCAGGTGGTTACAAAGCACAGAAGGGTTTTATCATAATGAAACAGGAAAATTGTTGGATGGCAAACATATTGTTTTCTCCTGCCTGAAGTCTTTGTTTTTCTTTTAGCTTTGTGTACAGCATTTTAAAATTTACAAAAAAAAATGGGTTGAATTTGTTATGGGATGCGCTTTTCATTTTGAAAATGAGCAGAGCTGATTTCTCCATCAAAAGACAGGCATTGTCCAGGAGTTGAAAGACATGAGGAAAACATTGAAACCAAAGGAAAGAGCCTTGTAACCCTGCAGGGCCTTCTGAAAGTGCAGTTTTGTAGTGAGGTATCTCTGGGTTTGAGTGACAGAAATGGATGCTAGAAATTCCCAAGGTGCCTGTGAGTTCACTAGTTGCTGACCGGGACCTGCTTGAAGAGGGAACGTGCTCTTACTCCATCTCACCTGTTCTTGGTCAGAACAGCCTTGAACACCTGTTCTGTTTCTTTGGACACTAATTCTTTCACTAAGGTTACACCTTCATCAAGGCTTGGTTGCCTGTGTCTGTGGGGCATGTGGACAAGGAGGAATGGCATTGCCATCAGTGGATGCAGTACAGGAGCCCTATTTCTACTGGGCAACCTTAGGGATGCCATTTTGCTCCTGCATCAGACTGACAGCAGAGTCCAAGACTTGAAGGCAGTTTGTACATCTGAGGATGACAGCTGTAAGTTATTGTAGCAGTGAATGTGCGGATAACGTCCGGCTACTCGAACTTACACAGCCAGGCTTGCTCACAGGAAGTTGGAAAACCTTTTCCATGCCAAGCTAGTCTTATCCCTTAGATTTTTCAATCTCAGCAACCAATCTTGAGGCATTTTCCTTAGGATTCAGCCCATCAGGAAGCAGGTCTTTGGAAGCATTAATATAACAAGGTACAAAGGAGATGTCTTTTACAGCCAAGTATTTTTTCTCAACAATGTGATTTTTCCTTTTAAAAATTGATCTCAAAGCATGAAAGGCCAGAAAGATGTATGTGAATAATTTGCTTTACCTCCCCTGGTTTTTGATCATGAGTGGCCCCCCCAGCCTGAATTTAAGAGTCAAGAAGAGGATTTGGGATGCCTGATCTGGCTGTCAGCTGTACCATGTCTCCCATGCCTGACTCAGGAACCTTGTTTTCCTGATCTGTAGCAGGATGATGATTAAAGTGCCTTTCTTCAACCTCTTGCCTTGTCATTTCAGCCTGGGATCTGTTGGGGGTAACAACTGTCTCAGTATGTCCTTGTACAGGCACTTCCGACTGGAAACTTGGGGCCTAACAGTGAATATAATGTTATGTAAATACTGAAGTCAGGAAAAAGGCTTTATTGCCTTCCTGATTCTACCCTAGAGGCTTTCTCTTTGGCCTAGATTTGATGAAAGCATTATCATCTGTGTTACAGAGACCTCCGGAGCTTTACAGTAGCTGGGTCTAACGGGGAAATAAATTTAAAAAAAAAACCCAAAACAAAACAAGAAACCACAAAACATTGCAGCACTAATAGAGGCAAAACCATTGATAATGTCAGTAAGAGGTTTTTTCAGTGTGGTTGAGAGGAAAGTCAAAATTGCTTAATGCTAGTGGTCTGCTTTCAGGGCTCTGTGAGTTACCTGCGAATTATGTCTGGCATTCAGATCTCCGTGTCCTGGCCCAAGAGCTTCCAACCTTCACTGTCAAGGGAAATAACTGGCTTCTGAAGTTACAGCAGGGCAGTAATTTAGAAGGAAAACTGAGCTCACAAAAGCTAGAGCTAATTTTCAGGCCTGGCTGTCATTCATCAAGGGTGCGTTCCCACACAAAGCCCGGCCAACAAAGGGATCCTTGCACGGCTGTGCGCTGCATTCCCCTGCCTCCCCCTTCTCACCGTGGAAAAGATGCCTCTTTGTGCTAGAGATAAGTGAAGAAGAAGGATTTACAGAACAACAGTAAGCTATACCAGAAACATCTCAACTGTAATTAAATCCTTTATTCACTGTTTCTCCCAGTGCAGGCCATATTAGTACCTGAACGGCACGTACTGTGAAACGGTATCAAAAATATTTAAACAGTGGTCGGGTTTAAATGCTAATCTACTGAATCCAGGGAGCTTGGGTCGATTTCTTTCCTGGGCAGCAAAAGAGTGACATTGTGGCTGAGGTTAAAGGAAGGTCGGCTTAACTATTCAGGACTGCGGCTGGAGAAGGCTTTTCAGCTCTGCCTGAAAACATCTCCCTGGTTGAAAATCCCAGAGCTTCGGTGTTTCTCACCCCCACACTGAATTTGCCAAAGGGATTCCCTCTTGAGGGGTCAGTCTCACATCCCTGAGGGCTGGTGGGATTTGCCATGTGGCATGTCTGAGCGAAGAGGCCGATGGTGCCCCGCGTGACCAGCCACTCTTTCAGCTTGCTGCCAAGCTGCCGTCACGTGAATTCTTTAGGTGTGGGTTTCAACATCTTTTGAAACACCTACTTTAGTTTGCCTGCAGTGTATTGGAGCCCAAGTGGGAATCCAGGTGAACAACTTGGCTTCAATTTGAAAATGAGCTTAAGCCTGAGAGTGCCCTCCTGGTCTTCTAATCTATGAATCCAGTAATAATTACAGATGAGTTTTCCTGTGGAGTCAATGGTTTACCCTGGGAGGGGCTGTGGCTTTTGGTGAACAGCAGGTTCTCTTTTTACCTTTCCTAAATTGTCTTTAATTATAAAACTCACTAAGGAGCCAGCAACAGTGAAATCCCCAGGAGTTCCAAATAGCTGCCATGTGTCTTCTTCTCACACTTGCAGAGATTTAGGATGTCTGCCAAAGTCATACAGCAATAAAGCAGCTTAAATAAATTAAATGAAATAAAATACCATCAAAGCTTACAGTGCCCTCTCCTCTAGTCCAACAGCTTTATCTCCTTCCCCCCCTCTCCTGGCTCATGCTACCTTCATGCTCTTATGTTTGTAATTGTCTGCTCTTTATTTTCTCTCTCTTGTTTCTTTCTTCCTTCTGTTGGGAGGACAAACAGGCAAACCAAGGGAGACCAGCCAGCTAGCTGAAGTGTTCTTTGATCTTGCCATGTCTTTTCATTACATACATTTGTATGAAATACATATATATTGGCTTCACTCATTGCATCTTTCCCATGCCTGCCTTCACCCTGCCTCATCACATCTCTGCCTCTGTGCTTCACTTCTGCCTGTTTCTATAGCCCTCCGTGTTTTCTCTTCCAGCCGCTTCAAACTGCTAAAAACTATGTTGGCTACATACAGGGTATGCAAGAGTGTGGTTGATGGGTTTACACCCTCCTTCTTTTGTGTCATCTCTTCGAAAGCCCTATGTGTTCAGCTGTAGCTGCTTGGTCTTCCTTTCTGGGCCTTGCTCTGCTGTGGGTACTCCCATCCATGCTTTGTTATATGCAATTACGGTGATTACATGGGCAGTTGTCGTAATTGTGCAGTATACAGATGACTCATTAGTTCTGCAATTATGCATTTTCCTGGAGAGTGGATGTGGATGGTGGCCTGATAATAGTTTGGCAGTCTGAAATCTGACCTTTGCTTGTTTATCATTTTACTATGAGAGGCTTGAAAAGGAAAGCAAATCCTCTTTTTAACATGGAAAATGAAGGATTTTTGCTCAGCCTGAGACTCTGGCCACCAATAATGGTTACAGCTGCCCTACAGAGCAGCTTTGCATTCAGATAAGAGTGCCGGATGCGGCCCCAGATCGGAAAGGTATGTGTGCCTTGCTCAGGGTGCTTGAGTTGTCCTGTTGAAGTCAATGGAGCTATTTCTGTTATTGGAGGTCAGGAGTGACTCAAGTGCCTTACTGAATAGTGGCACAGAATGGGGCTGACAGATTTTCTTCCTGAAGCAGTGAGCTTTCTGATGCTACAGCTGTTACTGGATATGAAGACATATTTTTTCTAACATATCCTTGAAGGAGGAGATTAGGCATGTGCCTGTGCTTTCCTTCCTAGCTGTTACTTTGCACCAATTGTTTGGGAGAAACAACAAAAAAAGAGCTCAACACCTTGTCATCCAGATTTCCAGAATCACCTGCCTGTGGTGTATCTCCTGGCCCCCGCATGAGAGCAAGAGGGGAGAGATTACCTACTTTACACTGGAGGTGAAGAATAGACTTGAGCAAAGATGCTTCTTGATCAAAAGGATGCAGTGATAAGATAGGAGAAGTTGAAGTTTGGAGAGGTGGTGCAGACACCTGTAGTTGGATGGGAATACTTGATGCAAGTATTTGTCGCTTAACTGATAATGAGGGAAAATGGAAAACAACTGTGTGCCATAATTTCCAAGCACTGTTGAGCTATAATGTTATTAAGGAGCTTAAGCCAGTCTTGTTGAGCATGTGACTTCAGAGTTCAGTCAGAGGATGCAGCACATCCAGAGCAAGCAGGTCATTTGCATCCGATTGACAGAAAACTAAAAACTAAGTGATTGTCCAAAACTTTTCTTTAGTCAGAAACAGAGAGATAAGAACATAATAAAGGGTCATTTTGAGCAAGTTTCCATCTTATATGAAAATTGAGAGGACTGCTGCTTTCTCTGAGCTGGGCCTGTTATTTTTTTTCTGAATCCTGTGCTCAACATTAACAGGCTTGACAATTTCTGGGCAGGGTTGTCTGGAAGGTTTGTCTATTTGTTTTGAGTGTACACAGTGATTTGAAGTTGTCTTTGGACATAGATTTCAGGCTCTCTCTTTTGTGATATGGCATGACCCTATTATATAAAATTTTTTTTCTTCCTGTTTTTAAAGGTTAAAGAAGAACCCAAACAGCCACGTACAATGAGTTCTTTAATATTGCTGTCTTTTCACATATACATATAAGGTTTACTATTTTTCTTGACAAGTTAACATAAGATATTCCCTACAAGAGCATGAAAAATATAGTTATTTTCACATTATCAGAATCCCCTACAGTTCATACTATGGAACAAAGTTTCATTAGCACAAACTCTTTTTAAACGGGCTGAATTTCATCTCCTGCTGGAAATGCTTCTAAGGTTTTCTGACCAGATTTTATTAACTTATATCCATTTAAAAAATGATCATGCTACACTTTTCCATGTTATAAAGCTTGCAGCAACTGGAAGCAATGAGGCATTATTCCAGAATACAACTGTAAGAAGGGGATTGAAAGAAAACAGAAACTTGAAAATAATTTGCATGAAGAAAACATTTGGCAAACCAAACCCAGTTTTATTTTTTTAGTAAAGGTTTAGTTGATTTATTATTATTTGTTTGTTTATTAGCAGCATATAGAAACCTGGATCAGGGCCTTTGGCAAAGCCCTCTTCTGATTGTGGCTCCAGACCAGCCATGGTGCATTTCCAGCACAAGCCTGGTTAGAAAGTTGGAGAAAAACTCTGTCATTCAGAGAAATTAGGGCATCAACAATTGCTGGCAATTATATTAAATTAGATATTGCACTATTTTACCATCAGTCTCTCCTCCAGTTGCCAGAGAAACATCAGAAACAGCTTTAAAACATGTTTAGGAGTAAAAAGAATAGACTCTTGAACATATTTAAGAGAATATTCTTGAGTGTTTCTCCAATAGTCATTACCAAAAATTACTATTAGTATTTTTTAAGCTGCAGAAAGGCTTCTCCATCTTCAGCAAGTGGTCCACACATGGAGAAATTACCCTGAAACTTTATATTTTCATCTGTGCGAATAAGTGTAAATGGTGATCCATTGACCTCAGTTTTCCATTTCTGGTCGTCTAGTTTTTGCATCCAGTTTGGGTTCTGTACTTGGACAAGGAAAAATGGGTTTTAACAAATTATCCTTATCCTTTTGGAAAATGATTCCTCCATAATTTCTCCATGACTGTCCAAATGGTATGATTTTTTAATGCTTCTAGGCTTTATTTATTAGAATTTCTGAACAACAAATTAATCTGGTTTTACAAACACTTTGCAATTCTGTACATGAAAACATGAGCAATCAGGAGCTGATCCCAAAGGTCCTTTGTTGCTTCTCTCATTACTTTTTGGTTTTACAAGTCTTTCCTGTCTTCTCAACATTTTGTCTGTGATTTTGACTCCATGTCTCAGTGAGTTTTGACCAGAAGTGTTGGTCTTTCCCTCGTTATCTTCCTGGGGGATGGGGGGTGGGGGGATTAGTCCTATAGCCCTACACTATCTCCGTGCAATTCTCTGACTCTTTCCAGACACCTGACTGCCTTACTGGCACCATTTAAACTTGTGACCAGGCTGTTCATTTCCTCAACATCCTTTGCTGTTTCCAGACTTTGTGCTCTAGCCTATGTTCCCTCTTTGTAATAATTAATTCCTCTAATGAAAGCAGTGTAAGATACTTTGTAAAATGAAAAGTTATTGCCTTGCATCTGTCATTAGCCTGTCTGTGAATCATAAGGTACTGAGACATTTTCATGGTGGACATATCTCCTCTCCCATCTTTATCCCCATGGATATATACTAATCATCTGCTTGTTGAAGCCCTGACTTTTTGGCTCCCCCAGTATCAACTGACAAAAGACACACATTAGTATTATCCCAGATCGTGTCTGTCACCCAAGGTCATGGAAGATAAGCCGCCAGCTGTCCGCTTCACCAAGGCACGGTACATTGGACATTAATTAAACTGTATTCAACACGGTTCAGATTGAGTCAGAATGCCAAGATGCCTCGACTGAATTGTGCAAAATGTATTAGCACAAATCGCTCTGCCAGTACTAAATGCATTACAGCAGCATCCAAATATTTTCAGAATCCGAGACATGGGTTTTAATAAATTAGAGGATAACCAGATAATTGATTTTTGACATATTAGAGAAGGGACTCAAGTGCCTAAAGGGATAGGTATTTGACCAAGGGAATGATAATTAGTTTTGTGCATGAAAAAAATGGTTCCTAACAGCCAAAATCTGAGTATCTCTGCATTGTGAGAAGTTGATTAGTAAACTAGAATTCTGCAAAATAATTTTAATTTTCATTTCAGTTAACTGAAAACAAGAGCAAACTGCTGTCCTGTCTATTTCTTTTTTAATTCTTGTGAAAGAAATGAACAGCAGGCATGGTAAGGAAAAATATAATACTATTTTTGCCAGGAAATGTAATCTTTATTGTGGAAATGCTTAACTTTCTCCATGAAAATGGAATTTCCCTTCAGGAGTAATTTAGCAAAGAGAAATGACTGATTTGTCCAGTGGCTGGAATTATACCACCTTCCATGCAGAAAGGTTTTTGGCATTAAGTCTTCACCACAGAAAGCTGAACAGAGTCCTGAGTCAAACCCACAGTTGTTCCTGACATAAAATCGACTTCCCAGTTCAAGGAGGGTTTAAGTGCCTGGTTGCACCTATCTATGCCATGAATTCTTCAGGGAGCTTTATTTGTTTATTTGAAAGTGTAAAAGAAAGGCAAATTTTGAACAGGTCCAGTCTCTATCCTCATCCCTTGTGCTAACAACATGTCGATGGGGATGTGCTGGGGTCCTACACAAGGCTTCAGGACAAGGAAGATGTATCCTTCCTCTACCACTTATTAATACCATTACAACTGGCCCAAAAGCTCCAAGCAGTAATAAGTAACATACAAATGATCCTTGTCCCCTAAAAACCTGGCAGATTAACCAGGCAGATAAATAATAGAAAAAAAGAAAGTATTGGTGTCATCAGCGTGTACATGGGAGCAGAAGGAGAGCAGTGAAAGCTTTATTGGTTTGGTCTGAAAGCAGAGCTGGCCACAGAACCTGGATTACCGAGGTGCCACCTGACTAAGGTCAGAGTCCTTGTACTTGACTGTGGATTTTCTAGTACCATCAGCTCATCTTCCTCAATGGTTGGCTTGAAAAGCTCTAATATGCTTTTTAATATTTTTACAGCAATTTACAAACACACTACCTAGCCCTGCTGTGCTGTCAGGCCCAATTCTCTTGACTTCTCTGTGTCCTTCAGAGGAAAAACCCTCAGCCGAAGGAACGAATGTATTGGATGTTTCCACACTGAAAAGCTTTCCTGAAAACAAGCACTCTTATGATAACGGTGTAATCTGCACATCCTGATGGCTTTACTCCATGCCTTTCCCTGGCCTCTCCAGATGTCCCTACTTGCTGCTGTAAATGAAGGTTATTACTCCCACGCTGACATTAGCCATTGATTGAAGTGTGGTTTTTCAAGCTGGAGGGAGGAGGAAATAGCAGGGAGCAATAAAGCCATAGTTCATCGTGTTAAAGTAGTGTAACATCTCACTAAGAACCAGGTGTGAGCTGAATGGACTGAATAATAGGCTCTGGTTAGCACTTTGTGAGCACTCTGCATAATAAAGTTAAGACAGGAGGCTGGCAATCAGCATCACACATTCATTTCACACAGCCACCTCAGTAAATCTAGGATGGAAGCATCAATAAGGTGTCCAGATTTAAGGCCACAAACCCTTCAATCAAACTCATCTTTCACCCTTCCAGCTTTTGTAAAGCTGTAAGATTTTCCTTTATTTGCACTACAGGAGAAAAAGAAATCTGGATTTGTTTTTAACAATCTGCACTCATCTGCACTTTTCAAATTACAGGAGTTTTCTCAGATGCGAAAGCTGTGCTTCCTGGTCCTTTGGCACCCTTCTCATTCAGAAAATTCAATAGGGACTTCAGCATTCAGAGAGAAATAGGTGTGGATCAACAGAGAGTAACTGACTTTTTTTCCCTCCCTAAACCAAGATATTAGCATTTTTCACCACTTCAGACCAAATTTCAATTGCTGATGCTGCCACAGAAATAGTGAGACCTTGTTTACATAAAGAAACGAGCTCTCCTTATAATTTTATCAAAATAACAGCCTGGGTATGCAGACAACAATATATTTGGAGCAGATTGCCTTATTGGAGGCCATTACCCTTGATTTTCAGAAGGGACAGGTCCTCCCCCTATGTCAGGGGAGGTGGGGGAGCCCCACAGAGCCTGGCAGCCCCGGTGGGCAGCGAGCGCTGTGTGGTCCAGCCGAGGAGCCCAGAAACCGCCCCCCAGAGCTTAGCAGCTCTGCAGGGCAGTGGAAGTGAGCAGACCCTGGCTCTGCCGAGCCCTTTAGATGTTACGCTTGTAAAGCTGCCACGATGAATTCCAGTTTAGCCTTTCAGTCCTTAAAATTTTATGAATGTAAAGCTTGAAGGACGGAAGTTTTAAACTGTCTGAGGTCTCAGCTATTTTCACCATTATGATCATAAAAGTATCCACGGCTTAGTTCAGGCTGCATAGCCCCTTTGTAGGTGACAAGGACAGGTCCTAAGTCTGCTCTACAAGAGCCTACTTCAGTTTTCTGTGTCTTCACACCTTTCTCAGCAATTTATGCTCCATAATTTCATGTGAGAATCTGCTGCTGTGTGAGAGCAAACTTAACTCTGACCTGCACTCACAAATTCTACAGTTCTACTGATGGAATCTGGTTTCTGTGTTTGCTCAAAATGAGTATGAATTTGCTGATAGTTTGGGATTATCACAGAGATAGGAATTTTAGTTGGGGTTTTGATAAGAGCTGGGGTTAATGTTTCATGCTTGCAATAAAGGTGGCAAAGAGTTTTTGTAGGTCTCTATATGGCTCAGTTCTGGCCCAGGCAATTACTTCATCACTGTTGCTCTTTCTTGCTTTAAACATGGTATGGTAATCTTTTTCCCTCTAATATTTAAATGGAAGCAAGGAAAAAGTGAAAGCAGCATCTCTCCTCTCCTGTTCTACTGTACCATTAGAGATGAATCAAGTTCCTCGTGAGCTCTGCAAGTCCCTGGTGACTTGTGTCAGCCCTGTCTCTGCATTAGGTTTACTCATCTGTAAATGCATGAACTGCCGTTTACTCACTCTGATAATAAACCCACAGAGTCTTAAATGTTTGCCTAGTGCTTTGACTCTCCAGTTCTTCATGTGTTGTCTGGAGGAAGTTACCTTTCAGGGCAAGAAAGGTCCCATATGATGATGTGTTTTACAGTGTCAAGTAGTCACCTCCAGATTGCCACAGGTGCAGCATCCTGGGGTAGGGACTAAATTTTGTAATTTTAATTTTTTATCCACACCTGTATGTAACACAGAACTGCCCAGAAAGTAGAGTCTCTGGTTACTAAGAAATAAGCTGTTATCAGCAGGGGTCAGGTGTCTGTTTGGTGCTCAGGAGTGCTGAGAAGAAAAGATTCGGGTTAGTCCATGTTTCTTTTGTCCTGGAACTAAGCAGGCACACTCGTTCCTCTATGCCTGATGCTTCTGCCAGTGGAGTGTAGGAACTGTGCCACTAAGGCAGTAATTCAGCCATCATCTGAGCAAATGCAGCTTTACCAAGTGATGCTGAGCTGATGACCAACACTGCCGTGGTGCTGATACACGTGTCTGAGCAACCAGCTGGTATTAGTTGCAAGTACTTGTATCAGGGGGTAGCCAAAACATCTCTCTCCATCTGAAACACAGGCTCTGTTGTGTCTTTTGACTGCCTCCCCAGCACTGTGCTGGATTTAACACTAAAGAAATGAAATCATAAGAATCAAAGAATAAAAATAGAAGGGGGGGGGAGTGTGTGTGTGTACATCTGCTATACAAGAGGGAGAGGCTTGCATCTTAACTTCCTTCTGAACTTCATACCATTGGCACAAGAGACAATAATGCACCTACTGTGCCAAAACTGCATCAAATGGGAAACATAATGTGTTCTCTTATACACTCACCCCTTTATAGAGAGCAATTTCCAAGCACTACAGCTGTTGGTAATGAAATCTGATCATCCAGCATTAACCTCATCACCTCAGTACATGTACTTTACAGCCTCGCTAGCCATTGTCCCTTCAATAGCACCTACTCCCATAGTCCATACACGTGTACACCATGCCTAGCATCCAAGATACTCAAGCCAGTCTTGTAAAAATTCACACATATATGTATCTTATAACACATATGTATCTTATATTGTAGCAATTCCCCCAACCCCCATTTCTTTATCCAGCAACAAACATACTTATTCCCCTATGTGTACCTGTCAAACCAGCGAGGGCCATACTCCTGTCTCTTCACAACCCCTTTGCTCAGTGCTTGTAACTTCTGTGTACTCTTATCCACACATGCACTCCATGAGTTATCTTAAGCAGCAACTTCTGTTGAATTAATATTGAAGCAGTAAGCCACTCTAGGTAATTAACAAAGGTGGAAGATTATTACTTTATTTGCTTCTCTTTTACATAAAACTGTACTTGTACTTCTACAACTATACTATTTCTCTTTCTCAAGTATCAGCATCCAATTTTTCCTCAAAAGCTTGGTCAAAGCAAAATGAATTTTCCTTCTCTATTTACAGTGTGCTTGATCACTGGGTACCAGTGTACCAAGAGGACTTCGTTCCAAACAAGTCTGTCATCTAGTTTTAATTTCTTACAAACTGGCACTGTGCTTGCAGTACAGCGTTAGTACCTAGCAGCTTTCCTCACTACTAAGCCTTTGAGCAACAGCGCTTGATTTACAAGAGTATTTTTTCAAAACATTTTGAAGTATGACCCTGATTTTCATAAACCTCATCCCTGGCACCCATTTCTGATGGTCAGGGATCTATTGTGTGGCAGCTGCAGAGGCAGGGAAGCTTCCCACCAGCTCCTACTGTAGGCAAGCTAGCAGTGACTGGCTTTGGATTAAGATGCTTCTTGAGACAGAGGTAACAGAATTGAGACTTTCTTACTGGGCTGACTTGGCTGCTTTAAGCTGTAGCTATTCACTTTTAAGCGACAGGGTAATGTAGGAAGACCTTAAGGAGAGGTGATCATCAGTTTTGAATGACACAAATACAGATCAACTACTGCTCTGAAGACACAGCTAATAAACATGTGACAACCTTTAGAGCTGCCAGAGCTGCACCTTCTGGGTCAGGCCACCACCAGCATCAGTGCTGGCTGTGCAGAGCAGGGCCACCCTGATGCCACCGGTTTGCTCATTTTAATATCAACTGAGAATCAGGTTTCTTTACCTCCAGAAACCAATGTGTCTAAACAATAGGCAGGCTTTTTTATCAGGAAATGAAGACTCCCTTATTGTATGTTGCAAAGACTTTGGGACAGTATTGGCTGGGGTATTCCAGGCACTATGGGATTTACGGCACTGTTTCCAACTCGGTGCAAACTGAATGCCCAATTCCACCGGCTTTTTTGAAAAAGAATCTCATCTTCTTGTACCAGATCCTGGGGTAGGATAAAGGCATGGAAAGATGGTGCACAAAATTGGCTTTCAGTCGTATTACTATATGGGCCTGGCTTAAGAACACAACTAAAAAAAAAAAAACCACCACCACCAACAACAAAAAAAACAACAAACAAAACCAAACCAAAAACCAAACCCTCTTCCCTGGAAGCAGGGATTATGAAAATATTAAAATTCCAACCATAGCTTCAAAAGAATTGACAGGAATTTGTCAATCTCTCCAGAGCATAGGAGCTGACTTCCAGAGTATTCAGGATTATGCTTGCCCAAAGGAGCCATAAAAAAAGAATATTAATTCAATAACAAGCATAAATGAGAGCAAACTAACTTACGGTCCAGAATAGCAGAAATTGTGTTGGCAAAGGAACTGTTTTAACAGTGTAACTTGCATCTATATGAAGAGCTACTCACACAGATAGAGTGGGGTTTTTTCCACCATATAGCTACCCGCTGTACCTCTTAAAAATGTCCCAAAGCTGAGGAGATAGGAAACTTACCCTGGTGTTTTTCAGAAAGGTTTCACAGCTCAACTCAAGGTAGACTTTCATTTCAGTAATTTCTTTTCCTACTCATCCTTCTCTGGATCTGGTGTCTCTTCACTGGCTTCAGCAGAGATTTTTGGGGTGTGCATGATCTCCATACTGTAAATTGGAGGGACTTCAGAAATGGTAATAGGTCTGCTAGTATCTTGCAAGGTGTGGAGGAGCTGCTGTAATGGATCAGTCTCACTTGGAGTCTTTTCTTTGGCGATGGCAAACAAATAGAGTGAATCACCTATGATTTATCCTTCTGGCATCTTCCAGTTAGTGGGTCATGGGGTTGCTGAGACAGAGGTTGCATCTTAGTAACCATCAAAGGTGTTATTATCTGTGAACTTTCCACCTAAATCCTTTTGGAAAAAAAAGATTGTTTACTGAGTTTTCCAGTGTCATGCAGAAAGGTGGAGACTGAGACTTCAATTTAAGTCATACATTATTTCTCCCTGACTGTTCTAAGACATTCATGTGAATGGGGTCAGTAGCCCTGGAGTGATGCCTTTGCTTTTGATTTCAAAGGGTACATCTTAGATCTGAATTACTGGCAATGTTTTATTTTACTGGTCACAAGATGGCATCTGGATTAATGTGTGTACTCAGGAAGGTGTCATCACCTGCGGCAGCACTAAATGTACCAGGCACATGTTCTAAGTTTCCACTGGTTCCAACATTGCACTGTGGGGCTAGAGCAGCAGGTGCAGAGCAAGAACAGTGATGAAATGGTTAAAACAGTCTTAAAAAAAACCAGAAAAATCCTAAAAGACACTACTACTTAATTTTAAATTTAAGCAACCATTTAAAAGTGAGTATGGTGACTGTTAGGAGGAAAAAAAATAACAAAAATAGAAACAATAAGATCAGTTATTGGAAAAAACAACCAATCATTAAAATAAAAGCCTAACTGTATAAAAGAAATGATGTGTTAGGCCTTGGAGTTAAATGGTTCATTTCCTGATTCATTAAAACCTTCCTTCCTCAAGAATAACTGGCAGTTGCAAAGTTCTGCCCTAGAGGGATGTTCAGGTAATAAAGGAGAAAGGATCCAGAGGCTAGTGAAGAAAAGATTTACAAGTCTTCCAAAGCTACTTTAACACATTCAAAAAAGGAGGTTGATTGCTTTGCATTCACAACTCTGCATGCACACGTAAGAAATACTGAAAATCAGACAATGTTTAGGACTGTAGGGTTTAGAAAGTTGTTGGGCTGGATTTAATAGCTCCCAAGATATTTTATGGGGCCCGGGATGAGATTAAAAAAGTGTTGTGATGGTTCATTCTGTCCTAAGGGTTGGAAGGGATGCTGTCACCCTGCTCTTCGCCAGTCCAATGCCAATGAGGTTAAATATCCACTTTAAAAACATTTATTGCCCTCACACAGCCCTTCTCATGTGGAAGTTGATCTCAGAGCATTTATCCAAGTAGATTATTACTGTTGTTCTGCTCTGCCTTCTGGCCAAGCTGAGCAGTGGAGGGCCATGGAGAGCCATGGTGCTAAGGCAGATCCAAGAACACAATGGGCTATAGTACACGAGGGTATAATAGTAGAGTTATACTTTACATAACCACCACTAAGACCTCTCATTATAAACAGAAATTAGTTCTTTCATCACCAAAAGTAACACTTCTCACCAATGATTATTCCCTGTTAATGCGCTGGGATATTTCATACTTTTTTCCTTGTAGTATGTCTAGACTGTTAAAGGGATTTTGGCAGCTAAAGGTGAAGTAAAACTAGTAACATATTAATTTTTAAGAGCCGATAAAATCTGGGCTTGAGTTCCTTCTTTAGGCATTAGAAGTCAAGTTCTGGGCTTAAGTAGTCCTTTTGGATCACATGGTTCAATAACGTCAGACCTTTGTTGCCCTGTTTTCCATTCAGCTTGAGCTCTCCACTTCTGCCAGGGTCCATAAGAGCAATCCTGGGAAAGCTGGTATGAGTGGATGTGGACAGACATTCATATCGCTTTGCAGGGGCCTGACCTCACTGCCTTCACTGGGCTTTGGCTCAGACCTATGGATCTTTGCAGAAAACAGGGTGTACTAGTCACCCAGCTCCGAGGAGAGAGTGTTAAACAGATCACACCGATTTTCTCAAGGCTCCTGGATTCTCCAGTGTGTCAGAAAACAAACCTTGAGGGCTCTTATGTGAGCAATCACTGTATGTATGGAATGTAAAACATTTCTAATTTGTGAAGGCAAGCTCAGCTGAATATACTGTGCAAACACACAAAAAACACCATGTGGAAATAATAGATGTGTTTATGATGGAGATCTTTGCTTCCTTTATTATTTTAGGATTCCATCCGAATTTTAAACAATTGCTAAATGCATTAGCTTCAGTCTTTCATTACTAACATACTCATAATACTGACTTCACCTAATAAGGCAGCTGTAAGCCTTAACGTATATTCAGTTAATTTTAAGCATACCAGTTGTTCATACAGAAACATGCAAGATTTAGAAAGCTAAACAGCCAAACTCACGTTCAGTAGGACTCTTGAGTACCCTTCAGTTCTTTCAAACATCGACTGTTGTATTGAAATTTTGATTCAAATAAATCCATATACTGGAATTTATGAGTGGGAAAGTTGTCTGGTTTGCAAATGTTGTAGTCATGCAGGTGGGTGTCAGTTTTTTGAGACAAAAGTTCCAGTTTTGAAATTTAGGTTCAAATTGAATGTACACTTGTACCTTTTATTGGGGGTGGCTCATCTCATCTATGCCTGGTGAGTGTGAGGCTGTGAAAGATTCTGCAGCTGAACAGGAGATACACTGTCTGTGCCTCCAATTTCAAGAAAAATGGGTCTTTCTGGTGCAGGAATAAACAAAGTAGTTTCCTGCATGTGTCCCCTACTTGCACATAAGTAGTGACTAATGTATTTAAATGAATCTAATATATTTAGCTAAAACTTGTTTTAAAGAAAAATCGCACTGCAGCTCTTTAAACCGTATTCTAAAATTTCTTTGTAAAGTGTTTATCTCACAAAAGTATCTTTGTATGTATCTGTAAACATTTAATTTCTTCTGAATACGACTTTTTTCCTTACATTTTCTTGGGGTTTTTTCCTGAATTAAGTTTAAAAAAAATATTTTTAGTTCAGGTTAACTCAAAATGGTTTTTAAGTTGTCAGTCAATGAAAAGCATCAGTTACTTGCCTGGTAACAATAAATGCTTTTTCTTTAAAGTGCCTCAGTACCATTATGAGTGTGGAGGCCAACAAACTGCCAGGGTTTTATGGTGAAAGAACAAAAGACTTTTCCAGCTAGTGGAGATTTTTTGCTAGAGCAGATGACAACAGTGTAGGCTTTTAGACATAAAACCAGCCTTGGTCTATGCATAGTGTAGCACCCTCTTTCCATTTCTTGCCCATACTCACCTGGTCAGTGAAGTATGGGAAGAGCAGAGACCTGAACCTGGATTTCCTACAGGAGTGTATGCAAAACAGATGGGACAGCAGAACCACAAGCTGTTTAGAAAGTACAATGAAAGATGCACAGGAGATATAAATCATATGCATACCTTCTATAAACCTAGTACACAATACTCACAATCTCTTCCTTTTGTACTTGGAAAGCCTTGAAGACCAAAGACACAAAGTGCTCTTAACTGAGCAGTGCTTTCCATCCACACACTCAGCATCTGTTAAAGAAACTCCATACAAGGACTGGGGAGAAGGATGAAGACCATTTTTAGGCTGGGGTTATTTTTATCTTTTTTGGAAGAGTTTATCATCCCATTTTTTTATATCTCTCACCAATGAAAGCTCAGAATGACTGAAATAGCACAGTGTGCTGGAGTGAATTCTTCCCCAGGAGACTGATTTTGTTTTATTATTGCTGAAGAGAACAGAAATTTATTAAGCCTAGAAAAGTGGAGGAATTGGAGCTTTCCTGCCAAGGTAGACCAATTCCCAAGCTGCTCCAGTCACTCCTGAGAAGCTTTCTTCCTGACTTTCCCGTGTAGGGCAGAGGCACTATTTTGTCCATATTATCAGCTGACAAATAAAATAACCAAATTCAGAAAGCAGGAGGAGAGGGAAAATTTGCTCAAAAATATATTTAAAGACACGAGCTTTCCTGTAGAGGAGTTTGTTTGGTGAGAAATGGATCTCTTGCTACAGGCTCCAATTTAAACTAGCTGACCTAGAAGGAAGAAAGTGCCTGGGAAAGAAGCAAAAGCAAATAAATAAAAAGTAAAAAGCAAATAAAAAATAGGATTTGTCTTTCCCACTTTTCAAAACTGTTGTGGGTATGATGGGACTTTTCTGTCCTGCCTGTTAGGGAGCCAACAGCTTTTAGTTGTTTAAGGGCACAACAGGAATCTATTGCACAGCGCTATGTGTTCCTCCTCCCTGGGTGATGCATGCTAATGATAGAAAAATTAATTAAATCAGACAGTGATGGCGACTGGTTCAGAGAATGGACAATTCTAATGGTTTGGTGGCCCCAAGTCAGATGGCAGATGTCTAGGTGGGTTTCTAGTCTCACAGCTACAGCTCGCGCCCCCATTTGCACTTCTTGCTTTCCAGATTCTCAATACCTGTGCATTTGACCTCCTCTTTCTTTTTCTTCCTTGCCCACTGCCCCCTCCATGTGTCTCTAATCACTCAGGTTCTTACACTCATCTCCCAAGGCTGCTGTTGAAACAACATGCAGCTATAGCAGTGGTGATGACGGTTATGAGGAAGGCAGGGCAAGATAAGCCATGGCTGAGTGAAATATCCCCTCTTTGTAACACACAGGATTGGGGAATTTGACTGCTAAAATTGGTTGGTCTTGATCCTACAACAAACCAGAGGTTTCTTCTAGATTTTAAATACCTCCAAATTAAGTAATTTCCTCTTTCTTCACTATCTGGATTTTCTCTTTTATCAAAAACACTTAAAAGACTTGATGTTCGGCCACATTAAGATCTCATGAAGCCCATGAAGTTCTGTTTCTGTCAGAGCAGATGGATGCTGGTAATGCTTTGTACTGCAGTAAGAGGTTGGCAGCCCTTGGCATAGCTGCATTGCCTTTAAATTGCATTGTTTGAGTGTGGTGGCAGGAGAATTGAGATCAGGGGAGAATTTCACCAGGAGCTGCAGAGTTTTTTGGCAAAAAAAACCCACTAGTCCATTCATATAGAGAGCCACACTGACATGGTCACCTCTGAACAAGCTGGATCAGGGATGTCTGTCTGATATGCAGTCATGCCTCTGAGCTGCCGTGATCTGCAGAGTTCACTGAGTCAACATCTGAATAGAAAAGCTGATTAGCATTCTACCCATTGGGTCATCTCATTTCAGTCTAAGCAGTGAAGAAAGAACTACTGAGGCAGTAACAAATAGGTAGATGTCGAAATAACAGCAGTAGGGGGAAATAGGAGTTGTACATTTCTTCAGAGGTTAAATCTTCAGCCAGGGAAGGCAGTTAATACATTGAAAGCTTGTGGGAATTATGGGCTCAGTTCTCTACTTGAAGGTCTCAAAGTCATACAGTTTTACTTGTTTGGATGGGCAGGAGTGAGAGATCATGAGCAGGAGATGGATGCAATCATGACCAGCTTTGTCATGATTTCAGGAGATGCTGCTATAGCAATGTTAATCACTTAGACAAAAGGAATTGGGGGTAGAAAAGGAACTTGCCTTCTGCGCTGGGTTGCTGTTACACCAGCCCTGTGGGGTACCACCGCTTCAGAGGACTGACCTGGGAGAGTGCACTCCAGCGCAGAGAACCTTCCCCCGACTCCTCACCGTGCACGCAGATTTTGGCCGCGGGGGAACACTGCTGTAAGTTCTCACTGTCCTGCCCTTTGTTAGGAAGCTTTGGTTCTCTTCCCCACGGATTGAACTGTTCCATAGAAAAACCTATTACAGGAACAAAGGGGAGATGAGGTCAGTTACTGCTTGAGGTTTCAGTGGCCCTTTACCTCCCTACGACTGAGCAGTGGCTAATATACAGAGGTGGGTTGGAAGCTAGACAGACTTCTGCCAGACTAGTACATGAGGCAATCTTCAAGAATGGGGTTCAGGAGTATGTAGCATATCTGGTGGTTGAGATGGGAAATAAAACCGTGACATCTGCTTTGCAACAGAGTATTTTCCTGTACTCTGCAGTCTCGAGCCAGAACAGCTATTTTTTTCCTTCCAAAAGAGATATAAGATAAAAGAGGGGAGATAACAAGCCGCATTCTCACTCTTTTGTTAACACAAATCCTTGAAAATTACCAGTGCAGCAGCTAGAAAGCCAATTAACTTGTTGACAAAAAAGACTTGACAATCATTTGCAGCGAGATTCAAATTCCCGGTGACCACTGCTTTTCTAGGGGACACTGGTGTCACCACCCAGAAGCCTCAGCCCAGGAATAGCAGCTTTATGAAGGGTAGTGCACACTGAAGAAGGGTTTCCAGCCAGCAGTAAGGATGCACATACAAGGATCTGTGCTCCAGCAGATCACCAATTTTAGATGGGATGGGACCTCAAAATAGTGAAGAGTGTTTGTCACTAAAACTGTTAATTGTTTACAAAGGCTTTTAACTTTTCAGCTATTCTAAATAATCCGAGCAATATTTGTGTTTATTGCTGGGAGGAGCCTTGGTAAGAGATTGCTCTAATTCTTAATTCATCTTTAGAAGGAGTTTGCTTTAAGATAGGTATCACTGAATTAGGGATGGAACCAAACAGGAGTTTCATATCATCCCTACTCCCAGAATGATGGGTGGTTTTGTTTTAGCATGTCTACCCAGATTTGAACTTGTTTAGAACCCACAATGGGTTTATTCAAATAATAATAATAATTAAAAAAAAACATCCAGGGGCCTCTTCTTGCTTGCTTTTTGGATGCTGTCCAAAATGGCAGAACTCTTGCAAGACCAGACTGCCTCCAAATGAACTTACAAGCTTCCCCCTGTTGGGGCTGGATGTTGGCTCATTTGTTCGTGGGATGCTTGTGTTGACAGCCCCAAACCAGAGTGTGGATCCAGCCTCAGAACTGAACATCTGAGTTTTAACTAATCCTATTCCAGACAGAAAATGTTATATTATGGGTTTGGCCCACTTTTAACGCTTTAAAATCCTGCTTCGTTTTCAATGTAATGATGCCATAGGTCTTTGTTTAGCAGAGGCATTTGAAAACAAGTTTTAACAGCATTAATTCAGAAAGACTTTCAAACAGACCCCTATATTCAGGTTTTGGCATTTGTGTTTTCTGATCTGCATGCTTGATGAAGGACTTGTGAGAACCAATAGCGCATGAAGATGATGGTGAGGGAGAAAACGATATCTTGACTTTTTCCCTGGCTAGAGGTAATAAGGGAGCTCACAGGACCTTTGCTGTGATTTCATAGTAAATGCCAGAAATTAATTTCGGTTTGTGTGTGGGCGGGCATCTTTCTCTGCCCTTCCCCCCACCCCCATTATTCCTCTTCCTTCCAATTCCACAAAAGGGAATATCAAGACAAGGATTTCTGAAGAGGTTGTTCAGGCTTGCCCAAAATGTGTGTGACAGTGCAATCCTACCCACACAGCCACTCGGCATCAGTCCCCCACATGTCTCAGGGCTCAGGTCTGTGCCCTAACCCCATCCTTCTCTTGCTCTCTGACAGGTTGCCCGTCTGAGTCTCAAATCCTGCAGGCAAGGTGGAGAAGTTGGCCAGCCTGCACTGACAGCAAGTCCCGAAACTGCTCCCAGCATCCCAGAAACTGCTCCCAGCTCTCGGTGGAGGGATAAGGCCGCCCGCTGCAGCATAAGCAGCAACATGACAGATTTGCTCTCAGTGTAAGCATTCTTTGCCTGCAAGCGAATATATACATATCTACCTTAGCTGTACCTTTATACTCATTTCTCATCCCTACTATTCTTTTCCTGTCATTATTACACATGGAGAAAACTGCTTTCTGATGGTGGTTAACTCGTGAGCTTATTGCCCACGAGTGGAAGCACCTTTCTGTACAGACAAGACAAATAGTGCATTTTTAAAAGTTGCTTTCATTTCTATCACATGTTCCTGAAACTCTTGACAGAGACCCTGCAATTTCAGGAATTAGTCCAGACATGTAATAAGACCTAGTCCTCCTGTGGCTGATTTATGGGTGAAAAGCAATGTCACTGACAATCTTTGGGTGAAGAGATTTTGGATATGTATACAAAATTATTCAGTGTTGCTACGATCCTTCATTAATAGTGTGTGTATGGTATTTTGTTATATATAACGTTTCTTTTTCTAGATTTGGGAGTACATGACATCAGAATAGTTTTGCTGGTAAAATCAGACATAGCTGTGGTATTAGGAATTATCCCAGACATAGTTAATTCTTGTAGCTGTACTTGCTGCAGTACACTGCTGGGACTGCTACACGCCACAGAGGGCGAACAGGAATGGCTTTTCCTCACAGTGAACACAGACAGACTCCCATAGGAAGTGTTTTTGGTTTGTTTTGTTTTTTTTTAAATCTGTGTGTGGCATAGGAAAGAAATGGGTGGAAGAACGATAACAAGAGAGAGCATGTCTGTGAGAGAGATAAGATTGAAAAGGGCTGGTAAGCAAAAGTGCTCAAAGTTGAGCCCTTGTTTGCAAAATTGTGCAGCCTTTAGAAACAATTCTCATTTAATTGTGTTACTGGCAATGAGGTCCTAGAAAATCCAACCCTCAAAATTAGTAAGAAAAGAAGCTCAGCTTTAAAAATCCTTTAATAAGGATTATCCTTTCTCTGTCTTAAAAGCTATGAAAACAAAGTCTTGCTGGGCACAAATTTTTTGAGTTTGTTTCCTTTTTATAAAGAAAAAAATTCTGACTGCTTTTTCAGTGATTTAGACCCAAGCCCCATCTTGTGTGTCCCCTCCAAAATATCTCATTGTTTCTGACAGCAAAAGCGTTCACACACTTTGCCTGCAAAAACCTTTCTTTCCACTAAAAACCTGGAGAAAACCAGAATGGGAGTTGGTGACTGGTTCAATGACTTTTGAAGTGCTATATATACATACATCTGTGCCCGTGTTTATGTATGTGTGTATTAAATATATATATGTGTGCTTTGTGATTGCATAGACATCCACCCTTGGGCTCTGCTTTCTATGATTAACCTCTATTAGCATTGCAGTTATAAGTACCTGGTAAATGTCTGCCTTTGATCTAAACCGCCTGTCACTCAATAGTCTTTTAAACTCCAGATTTCCTCTCTTTCTTGACGTTTGTCATTGTCTTCCTTCTGAATGCCTTCCTTGCTGTTCTCAAAAGCTGGCCAAAAAGCTCTAGGAGGGTAGATTGTAGTATCAGGTACCACGCTGGAGGCTCAGAGGCAGCTGCCATCTTCTAAAAGGTCTCTTTATTCTTTACAACCAGAGTTTTGCAATTGCCTGAATAACAAATACTCACTTCCCTCCCCTTTATCTTTCTTGGAAAAAAATCCACCAGAAAACAATAAGTTCTTCCCTCTTTCCAGCCTTGCCCGGTGTACATTAATACACCTTGTAATTGCTTGTCTCTATCAGTTTTAGTCCTTTGCCCTTTTTTGCTCCTTCTTTTTGTATTTCAGCTTCGTCATTGATCCTATTGACTCTATTCCCAGCACTGAAATCTAAGTCCCAAATGCCAGCAAGAAATACTCAGCCATTCATGACGAATTGAATGGCCTGATTTAAAGGGGAAGATAGCACCTCATCTACTGTTACTATTCACTACAATAATCTCCATCACTCGTTCACAGGAGAAAGCAGCATGTCCTGGGTTCAAGTACAGACTATGCTGATGATCTGTGGCTTGAAAGGACTAGAAGGAGCATTGCATGTGACAGGGAGTCACCTTTCTACCTTTGAAGGCTTTTTATGTATTCACCTCAATACAATGGTCAACACTACTAAGAGCCCAGGAATGCTGTTCTCTTCACCCCCGCGCTGGCAGGATCCCAACCCGCTTGCAGCAACATGCCAAAAAATAAGTCAAGAGGGCTAAAATAGGGCCAGAACCTCAGCTGGTAGAGATGTGTTGGCAGTGCAAATGCTTCTACTGCAAGGCCAATGAAGGTTCAGGAGAAAAAGCAAACTTCAGCATTTTAGCAAATGCTCTGCCAAGGACGGGCTCGTTAGATGGAAGTTCTTGCCTTGTTGGCTTCCCCATAGCTGCTGGTGTCTCTCCCTTTGGAGACACAAAAAAGTCATGCATGGGATGAGAACCATGATCAGTGGTCTGCCATATTTACATGGAGTAACAAAGTTTTCCAGGCTGATGAAAACTTTTTTCAGCAATAATTGTAAGAAAATGGAGTTTTCATCTGAACACAGATGTTCACGGGAAAGAACCTTTGCTCCTTCCATAGTTTATTTATTTATTTATAGTTTTTCATGAGATGACTGAAAAATCTCAACCAGTTTTCTCTGCAAACTGAAAAAAAAAATCAATTTATTGGTAATTTTTGTCCACAGGTATCTGATTTTGTCTTTTCTCAGAAAATGTTGTTCTGGCTGAGTTTAACTGAATGTTTTTCATTCAATGAAAACGTGATTCTATTTTTCCTTACAGCAAGAGTTAAATCATTCAGGTTATTTTCCAATGTATCACTTGCACAGCTACATAACACAAACAGTTATAATACAGGATTTGGTTTTGGTTTTCCCTGATAGCTTCATTAGCCACAGTAGAGTGTACTATAAATCCACATTTCCCCACACTTTGTTGGTGATGTGACTGTGTTGTATTACCAGAAAGTGAGCACAGACTGGAGATAAAATTATATTGTTTGCAAATAGCAATGCAGTGCATTGATTTCCTGAACTGCAAACAGTTACAAGATCATATCTCTGTCTTTCAGGTGATAGCATCTGTTCCAGGTCTTCTAGTAGATCTTAGGTAGCCAGAAAGTTTTTTTAGAATATATTTTTAGAATAACTTTCTGCCTGACAGTTACCTGTTCATAGCTCCCACTTCAGTGCTGGTTTTAGACATTGCAAGGTGCAATGAAGCAACCGAGCCACAGGACAGAAATAGATTTTAATGCAGACCAGGGCTCACCACATGCTGTCCCCACTAATGCTCAGCTCCCTGGGCTGCAAAGCTCCAGCCAGCTGAGTCTAGACAACCTGCCCTGGAAGGTTGGAGATCCTCTGCTGTGATGAATAGTGCTCTGAGGTGCTGCAGCAGAAACTTACTCTATGACAATTTTGGGGGTTCTTTTTGTGCTATGTGCATCGCTCTTCAGACTTTACAAAAGACTGGCTTTCAGTTCTCACATTTATGAATGAGAAAATTTGTTTTTAAAAAGACTGAAATCTAGTGAATGATTTTCTAATGGTTGGACTTGAAGAAGGTCTTTTCCAACCAAATGATTCTACGATTCTAACTCCATGCTGAATCATTAGGGAATCCTGAAGAAGATCGACACCCAAACAGCCAGTAGAAGGAGGAAAATCTTTTTTCCTAGAGATCGTTAAGTGTGGAAATAGCCTTTTTTCAAAATACTTTGCTATTGCGAGCCAAAATCAGGAAAATATTTAAATATACATTGGCTAATTTTTTTTTAAGATTCATAAATTTGAATTTGGGATTTTGATCAGTTTGTGTTTTCTCTAGGCCAGTCTTATTTCTTTTCTACATCCCAGCACAATTGCAACACAGAATGTAATCTGAGATGCCAGACAAATGGAAGCACAAGGTGCATAGATCTGTAAAGATCTCACCACCACAAGCCTTAAGATTTGATTAAAATTCAGGACTGAATGAGAAATCATAAATCACACTATTCAAGAATGATGCTTTCTTGTTAATTTTTCTGTTTTTCCAGCTTTTTGGGTAGACAGACACTAGTCACATTTGACAAGATGCTTCTACCGATGTGAGTGATGGCGATGTATTGATTTATTTATTGCAATCATAGCTAAGATTTCTAAACAGTGTTGTGTTTCTGTTCAGTCATAATGAAATCCTAACATAAAATGCCATTGGTCTAGTAGTGAACATTATGCTCAATGTTTTAATTTTTGTTTACTACAAACCCACAGCTTTTTCTTAAAAAAGCTTCTTCATTTTTTTTCCCCTCTTGGTTCAGAACTGAGATTAAATTAATTTACCTCCCTTGAAGATAGATAACTCACTATTCCCGTTTAAAAATTTGAGACTGAAAGCCAAAGCATTTATAAGGCATTAGAGAAGATGCTCCCCAACACTAAGCCTTATTTCATGTTGCAGCTCTGTGAAAAAGGGGAGGAGATCATCTGCCTTTTGAAAGAGATGACCAAATTTCTTTTGATCTCTTTTTAAGAGTACAGAACTTGGTCTAAAGGCCATCCTCAGGCATGGCAGACATAACCAGTGAAATACTGCTTCAAAGAGTGCTGAAGATAGAATTATAGCATTGCTTCATCTCTGTACTCTGAGTTATGCAGGAATGGTTTGCTAAAACTCACTTCATGCCACCTTTAAATTAAAAATAAATACAAAAGACGGATTATTTAGCAAGCTAATTGAGGGATTTTCCTGTGGGCAGTTCCTGTGTATACTATACTTTCTCTTTAGTTCTTTTTGAACTTTAGACAGAGTATTATAAATTCTTGAATTCAGAACCTGGAATTATTGTCTTCTAATCTGCAGGGATGGTTTCAAAGAATCCCTAAAACACCTAACAACCCATGCATCAAACCTATTAACCTGTGGTGGACACAATGCCTGTCTTTTAGGATACCCAGCTTGATGGATACAGCCTGACTGATGGAAATGCCAAAGCATCACTGATAATCTGTTCTCATTTGGTCATGTATAGGGCTGCTAATGTCCAGCCACATTGGCTATTATAGCATTAGATGCATTAGCTCTTTCCCTAAAGCAAGCCATTTGTATTGCGGTGCTCTAAGCTACCAAGACTTATCCCTTCATGGAAAATAAAGCCACAGTACCTAAAAGATTCCATTAATCTGAGTATTAAAAGCCAATCCAAACATGAAAACATTAGGAAGAATGTCCATGATTTATAATGAAACCCTTCTTTCAACCCCATAGCTGAAGTTATAGCATTCTGCGCATGCCACAATCGGCTTTATCTCATACCATCAGATTATTTTTCTTAGAAATATTTGTGTATTGTCTTCTGAAGTGGACTGAACATGGATTGAAAGAGCTGCTTTGACAGTTTCCCTTTCAGAAAATTCTAGTACTAACCCTGAAAAAATCTTTCCTGTTGCTTTTGCCATCCCGCTCATCGCAGTGGTTTGGTCTAATAACTCCTTGCACGAAGCATTCATTAGGCCTCAAGGAGCTGCAGCAAGCTGCTGTAACACACTGTGCCTTTTGTCGGACGACAGCTAGGGTCTCAGCTGGTGCCTACTGAATTAGAAACAATTAGAAAGGCTTTAATTGAAGTCAACAAGGCTACCTAAACTTACCACGTTTGAAAAGCCACAGTAAACTGAGCAGCACTTGCAGTTAACAGGACTCAACTGCTGACTATGACTCATGTGCACACTGGGAAAATAGAGAATTTTTAGACAATATCCCTTTTTGTGTTGCAAGTGGGTCGAATGCTGTCCCATTTTTTATGATCCATTAGGGAGGTGGAGTTTAGGAGCACACAAAAGCCCTAGAAAAAGAGTTACAGTCGAGGGCACATTTTCATACCCGCATTATTGAACTATACCTTTGAAAGACAAAAGAGCAGGCGATGTCCTAACATGTAGCTGTTGCATAATGATTGTGTTGTTGGTCTGGAGAGGGCGGAGTGGTTGGTTGCTTAACAGTTTTACATTTTCCCATGGTATAATACTGGTGATATGGTTAGCTATAATTAAAGGGTTATATAAATAAGCCATTGGGAAACAAATTAATTTATTTCCTTGGTGGGGCTAGTTATGTAATTTGGGGCTTACATGTTGATCTGCTTTCCCTTTGAAGCACTCAGCACCCCCAAACCTGGTCCTCCTCTCCCGATTGTTTAAAAATAATTTCAAAACACGTCAAAGGAATGCAGATGTTAAATGTGCTGCAGCTTGAACTTCCTTGAAGCAGCAATGCCCTTAATGAGAAAAAGATGGAGAGCAGAGTGAGACCTGGCTTGTAAAACAGTTTTATGGTATGTTTATTACGTTATCAGAAAAGGCCTTCGAACAGACAGAGCGGAGCAGCACATAACATGGGGAGTCATTGGTGCCAGGGCAACACTTCTGGATAGCAGCACCCACCGGCTGCCCCCTGCCCTCACAAGTACTAGAAGAATTGGTCCTCCAGATCCCATCTGGGGCAACTTTATTCATTTTGGTGATCATCAACTTTTTTATATTTACTCAGGATCTGGCCCGGTCTTGGGGATGACAAAAGGAAGAGTAGGCTGGTTCCTACCCCAGTCACAGATATTCCCCTTTTCCAAGGAAATAATAAGATGTCACTAGAAGTCCAGCTTGAAAAAGAAAAAACACATAAGTTTTTCTCTTATGCCTGTGATTCTTTTATGAGCTTATAAGTAACATTATTAAGCTACTTGCCATTCTCCGAGGCAATCTTTATTTAATCTTTGGTTTTTTGCATTGTCTCCTCTAAAAATATAAAGCCTTAAGCATTTAGATGTTTTAAAACAAATTCCTAAAACAAACAATTTCCACAAATGCTGTTTGTACTAGCAGCTATACTAGTTTCCAGCATCTGACACCAGTTTGGCTTCAAAAGAAAAAACGAAAAAGAGAAAAAAAAAAAGAAAGAGGAAATTTAAACTGTCTTGACGTAAAGACCATGGTTATACTTCAGATAAGTCTTCCAGGCCCCAGCTGTGAGATTCAAACAAACTTCACCAGGCAAAGGGAAGTATACTTCTGTTGCATGTCTAATGAAATGACATAAAACATTCAATTGGTTATGGAACATTCTGTCATACCTTTCCTTCTCTGACATAAATGCCTTGTTAGAAAAGATCCCAGCCCTAACCTCTTGGACTTGCCATTGGGAAGACCCTTCAGAAAGGTCATACTGGTTTCTGTCTGGGTTAGATGTTAGGATTTCTAGTCTCAGGGTAATCCCAAGTCCCAGTTGGCTACAATAATTTCCTTTTAAGCTTTTGCATAATGCAGTGCAGCAACTTCACAGCATGTGCCTTAGGAATGAACACCAACCAAAACTGCTGATCATGTTTATCTTTCACCACAGGGAAGACAGCGATCAAAGCAATGTATATTTTAATCAAAACTCTTCCCAAAGTGGCAGCTTCCACAAACAGCTAGTGTGCCTTTGCTAACACTGCAGGAAGAACAAAGGAAAACAGTCCTCACAATTAGCAACAGTCTGGAGGCAGATTTGAAGCCATCTAGCAGAGCTTCACATCACTGAAGTGGATATCAAGTTGAAGACTAAGATAAAGTTGGGCTGGGGGCCAGAGTGTACCAGTATCTGGTAGGTATTGAATGGAGTGAGACTGTATTTGCTCACAGAGATTCTGTCATTCTAGCATTTTTGAGAATAAGGGCTTTGATGTTTTCAAATCCTAATCTCAGACTGCAAAGAGGAGGAAATCATTATGAATTAGTTAATAGGAGCCCATTGGGTTGGACTCTTCTATGGGGGTTTGGTTAGTTGTTATGAGAGCTTCCTGCTGTTTGCAGTCTGCTTTGAGTTGGTCACTGTGCATGCAGAAGAAGAGGCACAAAGGTTTGGTCCATGATTCTTCTATGACTTTGTAGCACAGCTAGGCATACAAGTTCAGTGTCTAAGGTTGTCCAGAAATCACCTTGACCAGCTGAGAACAGTAGAGAAGCTTTTGGCCAGCTCTGCCCGGCACTAAGCGGCCCCGTTGTTCACCAATGGGGTTTCTGCATATGCAGAAAACAGGCAGAACATCAATACTGGAGTGAGGGGAATTGCAAGGTTTTAGGCATTTGAGGGGCTGTGACTAGCACCAGTGAGATTAGAAATCGTGGTTTCCTATTAAAATCACATGCAAATTTGGACAAATTGCTTAATCTTGCTGTCCTTGATGCACAAAATTACCCAAACATCTGCATTAATCCATTTATCTTAAAGAAACTTAACTTTAATCATACTTAACTTCAATCATACACTTGTGTCCCAATTATGCTAATAGCACTCAAGTATGTACTTGAGTGTTTTGCTGACTGATGTTCTTCTGATTCGCAACTGCAATTCAGTGTCTCCTATTTCCAGGGATGATGTACTTTCCCTGGAGGAGGTGAGAAAGCTAAGGTGGCTGAGTGGGAACTACAGGATTGTTTACATTTGTTAAATCTTGTTGGTACTTTCAAGAAGCCAGCCTTCTCTCAAGGTCCAAGGGCCCCTTTCTCCCCCTTCATGATTTCTTTTTTTTTTTAAGGTTATGTACAGAAAAATATTTTAAAATAAGATACTGAGGGGTTTTTTTTTTTCTTTTAAAAAAAGCCCCAAACTTTTATGTTGGGTCAAGGATTGTGGATCTTCAGTTGAAAAAAATAGTTTCAGTTACTTCTGCAAGAAAAAAAAATCCTGTCTTGAAATACAAATCTTATGCTCTTTGTTTACATTCTTGGAACGTTAAATGACTTTAATGTTTTTATTGAAAAATCTGGAAAATAAAACCACTCTTTTTCTTAGACCTTATGGGTCAGGTTTCAGCAGAGACTGAATCTTACTGCTGACTTTTGGACCTCTGAAGATGCTGCTGTGCTTGGACTCCACATGACTCTCTTCTTATAAGAAGAATAGCATTGTAAGTCATATATATGATGTGTTTTTCTATTCGTTGTTGAGAATCTGCTCGCAAAGACAGGGCCAAAACTATTTTGAGCAAGGTTCTATTAGTTTACATAGCTGATTAAAACTTGAGGCGCTGTTTCTTTGTTGAAATAGTATCCACTATCCAACACAACAATCCGACGGCCGTAGGGTAAATCACCCTTTTGGCAGCCATATTCTTAAAACTGAACCTCACACTGAGGTGAGAAAATAAACTGAAGACCCTTTGAGGAAATTTTTGAAGACTGTATGTAAACTCAATACCTTTATTATTTCTTGCTTCAGCTGACCGTGTCTCCAGTTTTATGCAGAAACGACAGCACTGACAAGTTAGCGGCTGCTGTCGCACAAGAGGAGCCTGCTCGGCAGTGAAGCAGCAGTGTGGGCTTTTTTGGCAATTCCCAGTGAGATCTGAACTTTGATCTTCTGACCTTTGAAAGGGGATGGTTTTTAAATTCACAGCAAACACTGCTCACCTATTAGCCACGGGCAGATGTGACAGTGATAGAGATGAGCCGTTGTCTTCCTAGGAGGCAATTATCATTTGCATCTCATTGTGCAGGCTGCACAAGAAGATGCACCCTCAGGAAATATTAGCTTTGCAAGATGGATTATTGTCCATCAGCAGTAAACAAAAAACCTTCTGAGGAGTGCAGGTAGGACAAAGCTGAAACAAAGCAATAAGAAAAGCAGCTAGTTGTTCGAGCTGTTTCATAGAGCTTCTTTTAATGAACAGCACACCAGGGAACAAATGGGTATGAATTATGATGAAGCCTCTTGCTTCCTGTAGTGCCTGGCATTCCTTAATGTGTTGATGGCTTTGAATTGCTGTCCTCCACTGCAGCATCCAAGAGTAAACAGCTGAGTGTTACCAGATTCGGTCATTTGAACAGGAGCCTTTTTAACCTGTTTCTCTTTCTTCATCAGATAGCATTTTACTTTCAGATGCTTCATCAACACAAGTCTACAATCAAATTACGCTCGCTATAGAGTCACATCAGCCTCAGCAGGACCTGCATGGACTCAGCCGTGCACTACTAGTGATCACCAGGGTTGCACAAGCTATGAAAGTGAGAGGGAGACATGCAGAACAAGCAAATGCTGTCCTGGTATACCACAGGAGAGAGGAACTCAGCACCTAGTGTACTTTATTGCTATGCAGAACTTTGCAGAAGTTATACTTTGTGGATTACATCTTCCTGTGGCAGGCTCAGGTAAAAGACTGGGACACAAGTCTTCAAATATGTCCAGTGGTTCTGAATGATGTGATATTTTGCCAGATGTGGTGAGACACACAATTTTAAATATCCTTTCCTCTTTATTGCCTTGAATATATTACAGGTCTTCTCTCTTTGTGTCCTTGAATCAAGAGTTCCAGTCTGACCATACTGGGTTTGTGCTAAGGGGGGCCTAGAAAATATAAAATTACTGAGTAAGTATGAAACATTACTTATTTCTTACATTAAATATATTTTCCAGTGACATGGGTTAGTGTCTGCTCTATTTTTCCCTGCTTTTTATTTCCAGGAGAATCCCACACTAACTGTAACATTGATTTATTTGAAATACAACTAATGAGCTTCCTTTGTCCTCTACCTCATGCTGGAAAATCCCACCTGATCCCTAATTAACAAACTGATTTATTAAAAGTATAAATAATGACCTCCCTTTGTCCTTTTCTCCCAGCTGCAGAATCCCACCTGATCCCAGATTATCACATTGATTTATTTAAAATTAAAATATATGCATCGCATAGTTTCTCTGTCATGTCTCTCAAAGAATGCTTCAGGTATATATTCCAACTCAAGTGCTGAAGCTCTGATTTTACCACTCACATATCAAACCATTTAAGAGACAAATAGCTGTTTAAAATACTACATTGTGCTCCTAGGTGTTAAGTGTTTGAGTGTTCCTACTATGAAGGTCAGCATGAAGTCAAGGATAGCAGATTGCGTTCTAACAAATCACTGGAGCACATGTTTGTCTTCAAATTCTCGAGTCAGCCCACTGGTGTGAGTGGATCCCTGCAGGTCACTGTCCCAAAGTCCTGCACATCCAATGTTTTGCTAGATAGTAGTTTTTTCTGCAAAGCACCACTCATGTCCAGTGGTGTTCCTGCCTCACACAGAACAGGCAGCCAGGGTGCCTCAGCCGGTACAGAGGGAGCAGAGCATGCCAGGCCTGATTCATCATGGGTTCAATCTCCTGCTAACAGCTAGTGGCAAGTCCAGCACAGTTTGGAAATGTGTGTGTGTGTAGCAAGGGCTCACCAATACCACTCATCAACACGATCTGACCTTGGACTTGCACTGATATGAATGTATCTGCGGGCAACACAGGCCATTAAATCCCGGTCTGTAAACATTGAGGTATCTTGGCCCTCCTTCCTTTGTTCTGCAAAAAACAAGCAGTGGGTCACTCGCTATAGACAATGTCTTCAGAGAGAGGAACTGAAAAATAATGGGCTGGTTTAGATGTAACAAGACAGAAAGACCTGGCCTTTGGCAATAAATAGAAGTGGTCACAGGTGTCACTGCCATCAAACAGAATAGCAGAGAAACATTGCAGTTCAGTGTGCCAGCTAACCAACCTCCTTTCAACATGGTGCAAGTGGCAGGGCCCCATCCCATGCTGAGAACTACTCCAACACACATCTCCTTTTTCTTCTGAGCCGTCCCTTCAGCTTTACTATTTCTGTGGGTAAGAAAAAAGAAAATCAGACTGAATTCTAAAGGAAAAGATGTACTCAGAAGCCATTTCTTCCTTCCTTTCACAGACCCTGTTCTCAAGACTGAGCAGATCCCCAAGTAAGCACTGGTAACCCTACAAGCTCTTGAAGCTCTTTCTGAGTAGCATGCTGTGGGTCCACCACACCAGTGCTATGCAAACCAGTCACACTTTAAGGGACCTGAACAAGACCCAGCATCTCTGCAAGGGAAAAAAATTAGCAGTGTATGAGATAAAAGATCTGAGGTGTCATCCTGCCCTACAGGAAGGTTCTCAAATTTTGGCATGCAGGCCCATGTTAAAATTCACAGTGCTCTAGTGCTCCTTGAGGAGGGTCAGTGGGTCTCTCTAGGGTAGTAACTATCTCCATTTGTCTCCCAGGGCCTGACTCAGGTTTCCAGAACAAAGCTATAGTATGTCTGGCTCCATGATTTAATTGAATGGTAAGCACTTTATTTCCCTTGGCCATCATCTCCTCTGGCTACCATCCTAATAGCAAGATTGCTTAGTTAATGCTATTGACCTTCTGCGCATCTCCCTTCCAGCCTCCTAGACCCTCACAGGTTTATTTCTTTAGTGTTTGTAGCTGTACTCCTGTACATAGCTGTGTCTGTGAACAGGAATACAGCTACACACAGCAGGCAAAAAGGTCACAGTTTAAATATAAATTCACAAAAGGAGAAAAAGGAGACCAAATAGCTTATTTTCACCTTATTTGCCATATTGCTTAGCACAGCTTGGAGTAGATAAGGCACCTCTTTTTAATTCTAAGCATGCAAAAGAGTGGCATTTTTCCTACCCCTTCCCTGAAAACAGTATGCTCACATCCCATATCAGATAGGAGAGAAAAGGGAAGTTCCTCTTTTCTTCTGGGAAATTTAGACACCTGAATTCCCATCACATCGCTCTTATGACATTAGGGCTTTGCTTCCACCCGCCTGCATGCATCCCATGAGGCTCTCTGATAGCCCTTCTGTCAGGCAGCTTCTTCAATGAAAAAAACGGTGAAACTAGGTGCTGCCTTTTGTATGTAAGGACTCAGTGGTGAGCCAACCTTGGGAGACCTGGATCCCCGCTTCCTTGCCTCAGGGGTTCAAACCCACATCTTGTACCAGGCTGTGGGCTAGGCTAGGATGGGTGTTTTTCCCAGCTCCATCATAAACCGTGCCATTGTGCTGAAAGAGTTGAACAGAGCCAAAAGGGGAAAGTAATCATGGGTGATGAGGGATGCTGTCTGGGAAAGGAGGTGCGGGAGACACCTTGTTTTGTTGTCTTCTCTCTGACTGTTTCTGTATTTAGTCTGAAGATTATTATGTCTGAAATTCATAATAATTTTCTGGAGAGGGGACCTTTCCTCTTCAGGCAGCTGGAGTCACTCATGGATACCCTTCCCCTTTCTCAAGGGTTTCTCAACCCCTCTTCTTTGCTGTACAGCCAAAAAACCTTGTGAAGAAGATCTCAGGTGCCATGAGCAGAGACTGCATGTATGCAGCCAACAAGGACCCTCTTGAATTATTCTGTTTTCACCCTAACCTGGGTGTGAGATTCTTGTCTGTCAGCATGAGTAACTAAGAATGAGTTATAGTTAATTAAAAAATCCCCCAAAACATGAGACTGTTTCCATGAAAATTTGTGTTTCATCAGTCGTCCCCCCTGTACTTCCATCACCGTATTCTCACAGAAATTAATTACATAGAACATGTTAAAGGAAATGCTTGATTGCCAAGCCAGTAACTCTGGGGATTATCTTATTAATCTTAATTGACACTTCCTTGTTTTTCTCTTTTATTTTCCTCGCTGCAGATTTGCATAGCCCTTTTTCTAAATTCCAGGTGATAAGTCTAGTTTATTATCTAATAAACCACATCTTAGTGGAATATTGCTTCAAGGGTATTTGATACTATAGTATCAAAGAGAAAGTGTCCAAAGGAAACCATAAGTAATAATCAGTAGCTTTAGACTAATGAAAACCTGACTTTCTTTTTACTCTTCTTTCTAGCAACTCAGCTCCGGTAATGTGTTGTCTTTATCAGACTTTAGCTCTTTAAGACCTACCTCTGTTTTCAGCAGAAGGTCAGTATGTGATGTGTAGCAGGAAAATATATTCTCACCCTACTGGCAGTATGTACTTAGGTGATACTGCCAGTCTTAGCAGTGGCAAAAGACAACATCTTTCTCACTTCTGTGCTTTACAACAGATATCTATTTCTCTTTTTGCCTGGCCCTAGAGTTAAATGATACTTGGAAACAAATTTTTCTATGTGAAAAAATCCTCAACAAAACCAGTTTTAAACATATTTTCTGGGTTACAGTAGAAGAAAAAAAAATAAATTTTCAATTAGAATTAATTTAGAAACTATATCTTAGTACCTGAACTGTAACGTCATCAAATGGACCGAACCTCTACCCATTTTCTCACAAGAAATACAAGCTTTCACAGTTTAAGTGAAGTACATGATTCAGTTTTTCTTGTTGATTCAACATCCCTAAAAATCAAACAAAGAAAAGCATTTTTCAACCAGTTTATTTTGCCCCAGCAATACTGCCACAATCATGTAGAAAACACACAATTACATTCTCAGCCCTCAAAGCTTACTAAGTGTGAGACAAAATTCAATTCCAGAAACTAAAATTGCTCAAAAGCCTGGAGACATTTGGAAGAGGGAGTTGACCTACACTGAACAAATCCTTCATGTTACCACATCAGTGGTGATGAAAGCATATAGACAAAGCTGTGCTTAGCAAGTTACTATGTCATACAGCTGACTTCTTTTTGGTGCTGCCATGTTTAAGCAGGCAGCATACTGTTCTTGTCTTTGGAAGATCAAAAAAATAAAGCCTTCTGTATATTTTGGAATGTGAAGGATGTTCTCCCGTGCAGTCAGGTATCTTTGTTCTAAAGAGCTGCACCTGAACACCACGGGGGGAACTAAGTTTCCTACTGGAAACAAGGATAAGGAATTTGTGCATCTTCACAACTTGTAAAAATGCTTCCTTTTTTTTTTTCTAAATTGACACTTAAAATTAGGTGTGTCAAAGCTGAATCCTTGAAGTGACCTTTGGGAAAATAACCCCAAGATTTACTTGGTAACAATTTACCTGGATAGCTACCCTTTGTGATCACTTTTCAAGGATTGCCTTCAGGGTCATCTTTCTCTTGCACATGTATTTCTTCTACTGCACAGGTATCTGCATGAGCTCTATCTCTGTGGTATCTGAACACCTAACTGTGTTCGTAGGAAGTGTGCTCGTTTTCCATGTGGGGACACAGACCACAGTAGCCTAGATACCTTGCCATGATTGGTCAGGAGATATATGGTGCAAACAGGACATAAGCTCTTCATTTTTAGCAAAACAGCTTTCTGTAATGTCAAAGGAATGGAAGAGCAAAATCTCTGCTACCACATTATTAGGAGAAGTTAGGAAATTATGGGGAAAAAATAAATATGCATGCAGAAACCTTTATTTTCTGTGCTCAGATCCATCAGGACTGTGGACACTCAAAATGCCTATATCTATATTGCTCCTTTGGAATAATATTTATTGCATAGGCGTAACTGTTTATCTTCCCACAGGCCTAATGCCAGTAAAGTAATTCAAGATCCTTAGATACAAATTATTTTCGGTCAGAGTATAATGAATAAGCTTCTCTAGTACAAAGGATGTAGGTTTCATTAAACTGCCTGGACAAACTGGTCTATCATCAAATGGGCACCAAACGGGACACATCCCAGTTTGTTTCCAAAGCTACATTTTGTTTTTCCATCTTGTATTTCTCTGGAAAAAAATAAGGCAGAGTAATAATTCTCAGGCACACACCTTCTTGGTGGTGTCATCTTCTCTAAATAATAAAGCTACTCAGTCATCTTGCAGGTGGTTCAACTCTGTGAGGCAGAGCTCTGGACCTACTCAAGTATGATCCTTGGCATTGGTTCCTCCACCTCAGTAAGCAAAGAAACTTTCTTTCCCAGAAAATGTTATAACTGAACCCAAGAAAGCTAAGTATTGTCTTTTATGGGAGCTTAAAGATCTATTTTAACAGTTACTAGGTTGCAAGCAAATTGCATCTCTTTTCAGAGTATCACAAGGATCTTTTCTGGTGGTAAACGTGCTCTGATATTGCTTACCAGAAAGAAAAAATGTATCAGGGTCTGGCAAAAAGACTGCTCCAGTACACTTATCTTTGAGAAACGTCAAAGAGTAAGTAGGGAACTTGTGCTCTATCAGCAGGAAAAGACATTTTTTCATAATCAGAGGGTAGAAACCAGTTCCATTATATTCTCTTCTCATATTTTGAGCAGAGCTTTGACAAAGGAGTGAATTTGCCCCAGAGCAGTTAAAACAAAACCAAAACCCCAAGAGGTTTATTCCACAGGCATTTTCCTGGCATTCTCTGACATGCAGATGACTGATATCACCATAACAGCTGTTATCTCAAACGTCTGCCTCCAGGCAAATTAAAAGTAAAGCCAAAACACTTGAAGAGATGAGTATAGAAGGCATTTGCCCATCATTTGCCGGCCTGGGACTGCCTGCTGTCAGGGGTAAAAGGGAGAGCTTTTACTTTACAAGAAAATTACAGAGCTGTCATCCTTGCAGCTTATATACGCAGAGCGATGAAGAACACCACCAGTGCCAGGACTGAAGGCAAAACGATTGTGTTGATTGTTTTTAACTAGAATCTGAAACAACCTTTCTCAAGGATATGCTTGAGCCTTGCTGCCCCAGAGCAGCAAGAGCAGGGCTGCCCCCGAGTGGGGGCTGCACTGGGACCCCCACACAAAGACTACATACTGTTACAGTCATGGCAAGTGGATAATGTAGGTCCAGGGTCCACCCTGGGGGTCCTACAGGGTAGCCTACCATGCCAAAATACGTATATGCTTTGGCATGTGGTGTAGAACTGAGCTAATACATGTGCACAGTTTACATGTGAGATAGCTTGGAGGGCAGATACAGAAGCTTGGGTCTACATGGATCTGTGATAGTAAGGGATGATAATTTTTCTCATGATCTGGTGAAGAGGGATTCATCTTACAGAGACCAACAAGCTTCTCAGGTGGTATGTCAGCTTTTGGAGATGTGCCTTTCACTCCAATTAAGTAACATTAAGCCATCAGCTCTTTGCTGTGGACACAGATCCTTGAAATGTCCAGTCTGTGAAATGTGTAAAAGATCACTCAAAGAAAGTTTTCTGGAACAAGCTGAAGTCAAAGCCACTGAATGCACTTGTCAGAGCTGTTAATGAGGGGATTAAAACACAACTAGCAATAACTGAGCTAGTACAGAAGGAGTGAGAAATTTCTGGCTGTTGCTTTCAGTGTCCTAAAAACATAGTGACCTCCACAAGAGAAAACCCACATTGGTGGGAGGTTCCAACTCCAGACCATACCATATCTCACTAAAACTCTGCCTTTATAAAAAATTACTCCCTACTGGATGGATATCTTTTTTAATTGAGTCCACATGTAACAAGCCTGGTGTTTTCATACCTCTGAAAACTCTAGAAGTAGAATTACCACAGAAATCTGCAGTATTTTAGTGGGAAGGGGGTACTACTAACCATAAAGCTTGTATTGAAAATACATCTGTCTTCTGATTTGCAGCTGGGTCAGGCCAAGAAAGCCACAGGGGCCCTAGGAAGAGAAATACCAGGGGAAGGGGAAAAGAAGGTCATCTTGGTTTTGTTGGAGATGGAAAATGAAAGCTTTACAGGTGTTCAGGGAATAAGAACTTCACCATTTCACTGATGTCAGATAACTGTCTGTAACTGGGTTATTTATTTTAATATTCAAACTGTTAGCATTACAGAGTGCTAACCATGGGATAAAAGATGTCCGGGAAAGGTTATGAATGTCCATGATTGAAGATTAAATTCAAGAAGCAGCAGTATAGATAAGACAATGGAGACAAAGATAGCATGCCTCTGCCCAAGGTTTTGAAAATGTCACTCTTCTTTCTCTATGTGTTTCTTAAGCCTTCAGCATCTGTTTTGCATTTGTAGCTCCCCACTAAGGGTGCATCTCCATGAACATTTTCATAGGCTCACAGAATGGGTTTGTTCATATCAGGATGGAAGTGAACCTCCCATCACCGGGGCTTACGGCACCTGGGTTCACAGGTAGAGCAGGGCAGAGCCTTGTCCCACCACTCCAGCCATTGGGCACCTCTATAGAGACAAGACAGGCCAACACAGAGCTGGAAAACTTGACTAAATCCCCACAGAAAGTTGAGTATAGCACAGTGACATGCCACATTTTAGATGCTTTTTCTGTCACTGAACCAATTTCAAAAAATGAAAGGGAAGGGACCCACACAATCTGAAACAGCAGATGGGGGACCTGCTGAGCATCACCTCCTCTCAGACTTTCCAAGGGCTGGTCCTTTAGGACTCACCAGGAAGGACCACTCTGGTGAAAGGCACTACCAGAAATGATATTTTACAAAGAAGACCTTTCTCTTCTCCAAGAGTTAAAATTCTTCATTGTAATTCCTGGAAAGTTATTCAGTCTAAAAAAATCTGGTGGTGCTTGCAGAGGCAAGAGAACAATAATGGTGGAGGTTATGGAAAGCAAACAAAAAACTTGGATAATCTTTAAATTCAAGAGTTGGAAATTCTGGACACTACCAGCATTTTGTAAAAATGCCTGGACATGGTTTCTTCCAAAAGTTTTTGTGATTTTTTGAGTAAACTTCGGCTGTTTGACTCTGGGTTGGAAATAATACAAAACTCTGTGGTTCTTGCTTTTCATCTGCCAAAAGTAAGGAATCAATTGTACTGCTCTCCTTGTAAGTGTTAGGCATTGCACTAAGTAAGGGTCTAGTGAGATTTAGGTAGAACTAGAAATAATTCTACCCACTGTTTTTGCTGACTATTGAAATGTATACAGATTCAGTATGCATGTCTCTGCTATGTTTTTGTGGTGACTTCTGGTAAACATTTGAACTTATGCATCTACAACTTGAATTGAGAATTTTAAAAGATAAATTGCTGAACATTATGGGAAGAACATACCTTAGGTTTGCACAAACTCTTGCATTTCTGCTATTTTCAGTGGAAGCCTTTGCATAATATTGGAAGTACTAATGCATTGTATCTCTCAAAATTACAAGGAAGATACTGCTCCCCATTAAGGTAATTTGGGAACAGAATCGTTGGCATAATTCATTGTAGCTGATATAAAACAGTAGTGGGGAGACTACAAGAAAGCTTTCTTCTTATCATCTGTATTTTCTTAGTACACAGCACCTGTACCAAGCTGTGAGGACTTGCATGATTTGCAATGTATTGATTATAATTATCTGTTGGCCTAAGAGAACTTGGATCTGCTGCAGTCCACACAACATGTTCTCTGAAATGAAGCAAGCAGTGCTAGAAAGTAGAATTTGTTCTAAAGTTTCTTCTTTTCAGAAATAACAATATTCACTGGTTGACAACAGCTAATTCCCTTTTTGCCTGCCTGCAAGCCCTTGTCATTACCATCTCTGTGAGACTATAAATTGGTCTTTGTAACATGTCCAGAAGATTAAAAAATAATCCAGGCTTTCACAGAACACAGAAACACGTCGCTTGTTCCAGAATTGAGAGTTCCTCGGGGAGGCGCTGCTTTAAAGTTAAACCAAGATAACTTTAGCATGAATGTCACACCAATCTTAACTGTGTTGTGTCCAGGAGGTGATTCCTTGGGAATTGGTTTCCAAAAGTTTCATAGATATTGCCAAAAAGAGTTTTTTTACAAAGAAGAGAAGTAGACTTAGCAAAAAAACCTTTCTTTGCATTGAAGTATTCCCAGTAACTTGTTGGGTGGAATGAGTAGAGTCCATGTCCTCTGTAGAAGCAGAAATTTTGGGGTTTTGCATGCCACAACATAACATTTCTATGGTCTGCAAGGACCTCTAAATATCATGTAACAGTTCATGTGCCAGTATATCAATGCTGACTGGATTTTCAGGTCTGATGCTTACTTTTGTCTCTTCATATAGGGCAGATCAACGCACATCAAGTGATTTACAGATGGACCCGTAACTGTCAAACAAACTGCAGTGCTTTAGGATTTAGATGGAACAAAAGACTCAACCTGCGAAAAAGCAAAAAAAGAATTTCAAAGCATCAGCCAGCTTCCTCAAGTGAGCTTCATGGTTCAGCCTTGCTCACCAGCAAATAGGCACTTACTGAGTACAAAGATCTGCCCATGGCAGTTTTACTGCTGCCCTTGGGGGTACCATGACTCTGAACCATGCTATTCAATGTGTGAAAGTTTGCACAAAGACCCGAGTTTGGTTGTCTTCTGGAGAATGAAAGATGCCCCTAGAAGGGGCATCACCATGGTTGTAAAGACCCTCTTGGGTCATTCAGACCTTCTTCACACCTCTGTTATGGCAGCCTTTGGGTCTGAATAGCTTGTTGCTGTCTTTAAACTGAGTGTCCACACCTATAGGTAGGAGATAGCGTTCACCAATCTTTAATAAAATAAGCAAGAATTTGAAGTACAACTTCTGGGTTAAATAAAAATATTTTATTTTATTAGAAAAGTAAATTCTACCTCTCTTCTGAAAACAGTTTCCAAAAACATACACACACAAATCCAGCTAGCACAATCATCTGTTTGCACAGCAAGCCCTCAGACACTGTTTTCCTTCTTCCAGATGACTTTCGTAGCCCAACTGGGAAATAAATTACTGGGCAGTGCTAGAGTTAGCAAACCTACACACACTCATAAAAGTTCAAACCAACGTGTGATCATCAAGTACTTACAGGTCAGTAATCACACCTTTAATTTTCAGAAATAGTTTAGAGGAGATGGTATTATCTGGAGGAAAGGTCCTTCCTTTTCCCTTCCAAATATACCATTATAAGTTAGTAACAGGTTTAAAAATTAGGAGCTGGCTGAATGTTTGCTGAAGCCAATGGAAAGTTTTTGCTCAATCCCACAGAACTTTGTTGAGAGACCCTCAAACCTTTCAATTCAGAAAAGCACCTATGTCATAAGCACTTTATAAGATCCCAGTTATATTGCTCCATTTTGTGGGACACAGCTACAGCCTTGAAGTTAATAATATGCTTAAATACTTTGCAGAATAATGATGCACTTAGAGCCAAGCATAGGCTCTAAATATATGTGTCAAACAGGGCTCTAATATTTAGCAGACCACGCTGTTTGCCGCCACAGATCTTTTGCCATCTAAGCTATGGGTATTGGTTTGAGTTTTGGAAAAGGGTCTTCCAGCAAGTTCTTAAAAAAAAAATCTCTAAGAACACTAGCTGGAGGTGGTGTGATGGTCTCTTTCGAAAGCAGGCTTTTGTAGGAAGCGATATAGTCATATAGTTCACCCAGTGTACTGGGAGTAAACAGAGTTTAATCTAAGGTCATGCTGCTGCTGTGCATCTGAGTCCCAGTTGAGGAGTCTAAGCCTGTTTCAGTGGTTCTGCACTTCCAGTGCACATCATCTGCTTCAGCCAGAGTCAGACAAAACAGTCACCCATGGGCTGGCTTTCCAACAGGGAGTTTCTCACAGCACGATCAGACGCCTTTCCAGCAAATCACAGGTGTCCTCCACATGGTGTGAGCAGGTGAGAACATGACTTTGCCAAACTATGATGAAGTTTGGTAGCTAAAATACAAAATCTAAGTTTGGCACAAGATCTGAATCTGGCACTCAGCTTTACACTCTGCTTTGAGCCAAATCATACTGCAGCACATCATCAAAACCAAACACTACCATGCTCTGGATCACTTAAGGTTGGGATCCAGCAATAGTCCCTGATGAGGAAGCTCCTCTCTATGCATGTTATAGTGATGCCAACATGCAACATATTTCCAATTAATTAGGGATAGTAGCACACTGAGAAAAACTCAAACACCCTAAAGTCTGCACCTAAAAGTCTATAGGGAAGAAGCTAAAATGCTGAGAAGGCATTGGGTGTGCAATATAACTGTTGTTCAATGTAGTTAAAAAAAAAAAAAAGAGAAAGAAACGCACAAGCAAGATTTATGAGTGGTTTGAGTTCTGAGGCAAAGAACCCCCTTTGTCTTTTTGGCTCCTAAAGTCTCTTATTATTAGTTTAGGAGCTGCCAGGCAGTCAGAGTACTTCGTTCATCCCACCTGCGATTTTTTTTCTGAGGGAGGAAAAAATGCAAAGGATGTGTTCCATATTCTTCAGGAAGTGCTCCTCACCATGGAGCCAGCTCTGCTGAAGCCTTATGAGGACTTCCAGGACATCTGTGGCATGCCAGATCCTGCTGCCCAAGCAATCCTGCTCTCTTGTTCTGTTGTGCTTTTTT